>CANXYC010012748.1:0-14520 GCA_948193065.1 Aleurites moluccanus | reverse complement strand
CCCCAGCTAGCATATATATAGGTTTACACTAGGGTTGAACCAGTTAATGGGCTCTTGCCCATTAGGCCCACTACAAAGGTCCTTTACCTATTAGGATTTATATTAGAACATAAATTAGGGTTATTTAATAAACCCAACAGTACACACATACTAAAAATGCTTAATAACCATAAATTAAAGGACATAAAAATAAAATATATAATACATCCTTAAATCCCTAAATTTTCACAAATTTTATTATTAAACCTATGAAAATTTATTTATTCATATTAAGTTTAATCATTTGCCTCAAAATTTTTATTTTTAAATAGGTTGAATTTAAATTTTATAAAATCTATTTCAAATTTTATAATTTAATATTATGTATAAAAGTTAAACACGCGCATAAAAATCAAGATGATAATTTCCCTTGGTTCATGTATGAGATACGAGTGGGCAAGTTGAATCACATGATGCCATGACAGCTATCTAGTCAGAACATGACTATTTATTGATTATTAATAAAATAAATAAATAAGCTATGTAATGTACATGTGACAACTTGATGATGCTGACTATGGTTATCCATAAGAACAACAAAATATAATATCAAAAATCAAAATCATCATATTCATATCTATTTTTCTAGAAGAAAGGAAAATTTTGGAAAAATCTTGCATAATTATATGAGAAAGTGATGATATTAAAATGATTGTTAATTTTGAAACAATTTTATTTAATTTTAATATTACTATTACTATTTAAATTATAGGTTAAACATTTTATTGAAATAATTTGTGTATTAAATATTTAATTTACTTATATAGCATAATTTTTTATGAAATTTTTTATTTAAATTAATTATATTATATAGCACCATTAGTTTAAATTAGTATATAATGAGAACATAGGTATTGCATTTTTTTTTTCCCTCCAAGCCATGTTTGAATAACTTATTTATGTAGTTGTAAAAAGTGAATATATAAATATAAAATTTAATAAATCTTATAAATATTTTGTAGTATTTAAAATAAAATTTGAAAATATTACTACTTAAAAGTTTTAATAGTGTAATTAAAGAAATTGAAAATATAAATCAAATATTTATGATGTGGACAAATAAATTTTCAAGAGTTTAATAGCTAAATCTTTGAATGTTCATAGACTTAAGAATGTGTTTGGCTTTCTGTTTTTTAATTTATTGAGTCATTAAGTGCTTTTAATGCTCGTGTATTTTATTTTTGGTAACATCATTTAAAAATAAAAGTCTAATGATTTAATATGGACAAATAAATTTTTACGACTAATTATGAAAATTCAGAAACTTAAAAGAATGCATTTTGCCTGAATAAAATCATTGGATACATTACCATGTTTTGGAAGCAGTTTTATGCCTTTTATTATTATTATTACCTTTTGTTATCATGAATTTGGAGGAGATACATATGGTTATACCCTGTTATTATTATTAACTCCGTTTTCCCTTTTTTTTTTTTTAAAGTGCGGACTCCAAAAGAGTTATAACTCTTCAAATAAAACTAGCAAAAGAAGAAGTCGAAACGAATATAAAATGGCTTGGCCTTTGACTGAATGTAATTAAAAAGATTGAATCATGAATATTATTGATTAATCAATAGTCAAAAGGGATTACGGTGCAAAATTAACCATGACCACGTTCTACTTTTGTGGCAATTTCATGTCTTCAATTGTTGTAGTCCGTGAGAAGGATTAGATATTAGATATATTACAGAGCTTCCTCTAAAGATTAACCTGCCTTGTTTGTCTCGTACATCTCTCCCTTCAAATTTGCTCGTCTCATCTCATCCATCTCAGTTAAAGAGTTATTGGGAAATAATAATAATTCTTTGAATTGCAGGGTTAAGTTATGAAAAGTTGAGTTACTAACTCATGGTGCTCATGCTAGTGGAAGTGTCTCATTTTGCTTTTCTCTATGTCACGTGACCTGTGGGAAAAAGCCTCTTTAAACTTTAATCAATACAACCTCCAATCTTCTGCACCTACACTAGAAATGGGACTCATTATCTATATTTTAACTATTTTTTCTTTCAGTTAAAAAAAAATATTATGGTTTATTTGGTTTTGGATTAATCGATTAGCACTCCAACAAAAAAAAAAACAATTTCAGTACTGCTAAACTTATTAATTGTTTTTCTTTTTCAATAAGCGAGTCAGGAACAGGAAGTGTAATTGGATATGTCTATAAATGGAGAATCCACCGTATATAGCTAGGTCCAGCCAGTCTTTAATAACCCATGATTGGTGGGTCTTCAAATCTTTTTTGGGCAAAAATATTCTTTAGTGTACTCAATGGTGTGATCGAAGCAAAACTGAAGAAACATGTTCTCTCTCTCTCTAAAAAAAACAAACAATCATGTATCAACTTAGTAAAATATTACAAACAACACCTTTCATTTATACATTGCCATAACTGGTTTGGTTTGAAGAATCTAACCTAGAATTTTTCTAGCTTGCAAAGATGATGGTCTATAGCATACCAGTCCAACTTGAAAACACCACTCGATAGCTCCTACTTAGGCACATGTAATATGAATAAAACCGCAGCGTCCTATTCATTCTTTTCCCTGTAATTTTCACATTCATTCTACTTCTTGCTAAAAATCAAACAATAATAATAATAATAATTGCCTAATCCAAAGTGGGGATCTATCCTACGTCACCCTGCCGACCTTACTGTTATGACAATAGCAGACCGTGACATTGGACAATTGAAAGGACATCATATACAAGTTAATTACCTTGAGGACTTAAAAGAGATGGCAATACCTTGCAATGAAGTTATGCATGTACAGGTATAGATGAGCTCATTGATACGCAGCCTTTCAAGCGTTCAAGGATCACATTTCGGTTGACTAGCCCTGCGTGTGAAGTAAGAGGAAGGCCCTCTTTGACACATTCATCATACTTCTCCAAAGCAGAAACAATGTAACTGAAGTCTGGTCGCTTTGACGGGTTTGCTGCCCAACAACGCTTTATTAAGTGTGCAAGTGCAGGCTGACAACTGGCCGGCAATGGAGGCCGCTCATTCTGCCAATGGAAGAAAAATTAGTACAAGAAAAACTAGCATCAAGCTGTTTCCTAGTTCCCCCGAGTTCTGAGCCAAAAGTTCAGTCCGTAGTCCAAAATATCAGAAAACAAAAAATTAACTCTACTTCAAATAGGAAACATGGCAATTATATCAACTTTGTGTACCTTGCACATAAATTTCATTTTTATGATACCTCAATATTTATGTTACTGTTTAAGAAATCACTCGGTTTCCTCTTTGTTTCAATATTAAGAGTTCAAATCACTTCTGTACTATTGAAGTAAGTCATTCTTTCTATACATAACAACATAACAACCAGAGTGGAAGCTCTCTGCTTCCTTGCATACAGCATCAAAAGATTTCAGTTGTTATTTCAGTCTATATAGTTTTTTTGTATGCCTACAAATCTTATTCTTTAGTTCTTGCAGGAAACAGACCAGTTTTCCAAAGAAATGAAAAGACTTTTATTTTCTCAACTTTAAATGTTTATAATATAGAATATTATTACTAATGAACACTCGGTATTTTTCTTAATACTGAACTGTTAGCCTCTGAGGTAGAACAAAGCAAACAAAATATAATGAACCTGAAAACAAAAGTGCATCAGCCCAAAGCAATATGCCATTAACAACACTAGGAAATAAAGAATCAATCTAGCCGCAAATACTAGGAAATGATTGTATAAAAAGAATGGCAAATCTCTTTATCCAATGCCCGTCAACGATTTACAACACTAAAGTCTCAGCCTATGAGTAGCAGCATTATGCAATACATGCTAAGCATAATTAACCCGCAGAAAACACATTATGAATGTTTCCAAATGAAAATTTTTGTGCCGAGTTTCATTATTTAGGGGTTTAAAGTCCTATACACTTGTGGTATCCCTTACTTTTGGTTTAGCAAAAAGAAAGATACAAAGCAATCATTATCAAAAGAGCAGTAATGCTATCAAGACCAAATTTTTGCAGTGCTAATTGTGAGGACAGAATTATCAAGGCAATGCTTCTTATCTTTAAATGATAAATCCAACATAGACCCACTAATGACTGCTAGATTTATAAATTATTTCATTGTATTAATAGTTAGATTAGAAGATAAACTTGCAAGATTATTCTCCAAAAAAATTGCCTAAATGAATGGTACTCTTTATGTGTTATAGCAACATATAGATATTGTTAACATTGATAAATGACTTGTCATCAATTCTGTACTCTGAGTGGGCCTAATGCCATGCAATAGATATCTGCAGCTTGCCACCCAGATTTCATACATAGTGTTTCAACATGTGGGTAGGAAGCCCATTGTGTAGCGCACAAGTTGATGAAACTAGCTAAGTCAAGATGAAACTAGCTAAGTCAATGCATAGTTCTCAAGTCTGGATGGAGGAAGCAGGTCCCATATTGTTTCGCGGACATATGCCAGACAGATGCTTCGTATGTTTCTTTCATTTCATAATGTACACCATGCATTTTCTCCTATGAAAAATCTTATGTTATAACCAACTACGATTAATTTTGCAAGAACCTTTAACAGCTATGGATGAATAAGATACAGATCATGAAATCAACAAAGAACATAACTGGATAAATAGAATGAACATAACCCCCTCCTTTTTTCTAAGTTTTAGAACCACAAGAGATATTTTACTAAGGTAGCTGATTCTGCCCTTACATAGCATCCCATTAGTGAATCCTCGTCAACAGAAGATCAATAGAAAATACCCCAAGTTCTGCACTTTTTATATCAAAGGTAGCCAGCTAGAGAGGTTAACATTTGGAAAAAATTAAACAAGACAGTATGTGAACCTTTCTTTTAATTTTGTTCAACCATGACTGCTAGACAGGTCTAAAAAAAACTAAAATTTATTACTCTTTTATTACCTCCTTGCATAGCTAGAAATAAATTGCAAAACCATGTAAAATTTGTTTTTTTTTCTGCCTTCCACTGCAAACGATGAAAGTGACTCTTCCATTAAAGTTTTAAATATTTCACTACTTGGGCAAGTCAAATGCACAACGTTATGCATTCTACCTCAACCTTAGGAGCTTTTGAACAATACGAATTTAATCTTGAGCATCAGTTTCATACTGGAGAGGGATGTTAAAGAAATTAAATATCCATTCCTAATGGCATTTAAAGAAAAGATTTACAAGTAGCTTTCGATAACTGGATCAATTCTAATCCCAAATATTATGAACTATGAAAAGCTATGCCATGAGGATGCGCAAAACCGCCAGAAACATAGACAGCATCCACAAAATTACCAGTTTAAAATTTCAACTGGAATTTATTCTAATATCCAGTGACCATAGTGCTACAAGAAGAGGACCATACATTGCTATCCATCTCTTTTCAGGCACAAACAATATTTAATTGAAGTTCAGTGGCTTATTTTGTTTAAAACTCTGATCTCATATCAATCAAAACATGGAACCAGCTAATTCTAGAATTTGTTCCCTTCTACCATCATACCTTTAAATGGACTACTAATTACCATTAGCAGGAAATAATTAGAGTTGATCTGAGAGAAAGATAAGAATTCAATCATGGTAAGGTCTCAACACTACTTCTAGATAAAAGCACAAAACATTTAAAACAAGAAACAGAACCAAACATTAAAAAACACGAAAGGTACGCAAGCCGCATTCTAAGAAATCTAGTAATAAACATGGTCATATTTTAACTCTAAGAGGAGAAAATTTGTATCAAAGTTTCGCTATCTGACCTTCTCTGCCACAGCGAATGCAGCCTGTACAGGGGTCATTCCTTGAAAGGGAAGTAAAGCCGTAGTGAGTTCCCATAACACAATCCCAAAACTATATACATCAACTTTTCGAGTATAGGGTTTTTCCTTGATCATCTCGGGTGCCATCCATCGATAAGTTCCCTTGTTTCCTTTGATTTCTCGGCATTGTGTTTCTAGACAAGATGTACCAAAATCTGCCACCTTAACCCGCATCTCATCATTTAGAAGCAAATTATTTGATTTGAGATCTCTGTGGATCACTCCTTGTGAATGAAGATATTCCATTCCTCGTGATATATCAAGGGCTAACCTCAGTATTGTTTCTGTTGAAAGAGAGTAGGGCTCTTTCTTGTTGAGATACATCCTCAGAGTTCCTTGTGACATGTATTCGGTGATGATACAGTATACAGGTGGCCTTTTACAAGCTGCAATGAACTGTAAAGAAGTTGATTTACCATCAAGCAATAAAAAGTTGCAATTTTAATAAGCCATCCATAAAAGTAAAATACATGTTTTTAATTAACAATATAATTTATAGATCATGCTATTTCTAAATGGTTATCTAACAAAATTATGTAGAAAACAATACCACTGCCTCAATCTTCAAAGCTTACGTAATAAAAGACATCAAATTTCAGTTGAAAGTGCCCTGAAGAAGAAAAATCTAGTGAAAGATGAAATTGGGTGGCCACAAGTAGTTGGAACAAAGGCTTTGTCATGTTAACACCCTGGATAATAGAGAAGTTTCCAGATTCCAGCTCAAACCATCATGACATTACAGCCACAGAGCACAATGATGACAAACAAACAATGTAAAAGAATTTAACAAAGTTTCGCAGTGGAACCATTTTCTAGACAAGGGGCAAAATCTTAAGCATAACCTAACCAAGAAGATTCCATCTAATTAAAGAAAAGTATCTAACAACGTTATGCTTCATGATTTAGAGGATACAAAAATCCCAGTAACCATGATTACGTTTATTTCTTTGCTATACATCACTTCATTCAATAAATTTGCCCATGAAAAAAAAACATATATATATAGAATGTTACCTGAACTATATTGGGATGAAAGAGACGAGAAAGCAAAGCAACTTCAGATTTAAATTGCTGCTCGAGCAAAGTTCGAGTCTCCTCATTTTGGTTTGGAATTCTGACCATTTTCACAGCAACAGCCCTCTGCTTATAAATTCCACGATAAATCCTACTGTGAGCCCCGGAGGCAAACTTGTTACCTATAAACAACTGAGAAAGGTCAGCAGTCCATTCCTCTTGGTCCTCCTTTGATGCTTCCCAGGCTTCCACATTCTCAGACTCTAATATCATTGACCATGATTCCAAGCTGTCAAATCTCTTCTTCTCCATGTTCTCCATGTCAGAGTTCAACTGGGTTTTGGATGAGGAAGGGATTGTTAGTGGTTTGCTCTTGGATCTTCGAAGGCGAAATGCATGGAAACATGAGCCCGCCATTTGAAGCGGCTATTCCTTCTCTAGCACTTGGTTAGTTAATTTTGATTTTGATTTAGTGCGAGTCAAAACAAACAATCAAAAGGAGTTTTCCTTCTGAAAGTATGAATTGATTTTAGAAAGTGCATGAACTGATTCAAAAACATGGGTTCCGTAGAAAAATGAAAAGGAAAGATGGGTTTTCATGGATTGATCGAAACAATGAGGAAATAGTCATACAAGAAAGGAAAACATAGCAAGTTGCTGAGAGAAAAAAACAGAGAGAACTAGTTAAAGGAGAAGTTTCCATTTTAAAAATTATTTCTTAGGGAAAGAGATAGAGATGCCATCAAATAGAAAAAAAAAATCCAAGTTATGGAGTTTGATTCATGGCATGGAGAATCATGGAATGGGAAAGAAATTTGATGAAAATGCAGGTCGTTGCAAAGGGAAAGAAGGGAAGAGATTTTCACGGCTGTATCTAAACACTAAGAGGATGAATAAGAGATTAGGGCGTTCGACAGTTAAAAGATGAATTAGAAGCAGAGATTTCAGGGACGACTCGTGATCGCTCCATTCAAAAGCAAGTAAGAAGCTCTTTTTATAAGTTTTCCTTTTTCTTTTCTCTGTTTCTGTTTGCCGTTTCTTTAGTGGATCATTAATGTCAAGTGGCCACAGTTGCGAAAAGGTTTTCATTCATGACCTATGACACGATAGATAGATTATATGTTTCATTTTACTTTCTTTTTATTTTTATTTATTTGTTTTCTATACACAACTTGCATGTACACAATACACGTGGACGTGGATATTTCTAGGAGAAAACCAAGAGGCATCTATCTCAATCGCTTTACTTCTATTTTTGTTGATACTATTATTAAGAGGCTATAATATTAGGCTACATGACTTGTATAACTCTTCGTTTACTTAGATGTTTCCTTCTTATTAGTAATGTTAGAAATTCGTACTATGAGGTTTAATGTCAAAGGTCAAAACCATAGACTAACTAGAAAAAATATGATTAATATGATAGCTTAGTAGGAGGATAAAGGGTGGAAGGACAGTATGACACAAAGGAAGTTCTCTTACACTATTGCTAGCTCAAACAGTACTCGATTGGTATTGATAGTATGTAAATTAAGAAATCTTGAGAAAGCTGATGATTCCTTCTTCCCATTGGTTTTACAAAAAAAAAATATTTTTTAATGAGAGAAAAGTTCCAAAAAAAAAATAGATATCATTCTGACCCTCATAATAGTTTAGAATGTCTGTCTAATATTGTGATTCCAGACCATTTGATGAAGTCGATGAACAAATGGCAATATCATAGAGACCGATAAGGTCATATTATGCTTGAAAGGACATATAAACTTCTTGTCATTGTCAGACTCTTACTATCATATTGAGCATGAGGCACTACTGCCATGCAACATTGATAGGAGCAAATTCTTCTACGTTTTGAGTGAGGAAGTTTTTATCCTGACGTACTTCGTCTTGATTTACAAAGGAGGGAGTGCCTCGGTGGGGCGAGGCGCTGCAAATTTTCATGTGTGAGGATCTTGCTTGGAGGTGTTGTCTTGATATATTTGAATTATGCTTATATATATTTAATTGGAATAAAAATTAATTATTTAAGGATTTAACTTTAGATTATTTATTTTTAAATTAATTAGTTTAATTCTAATTGTATTTTTAGATAAATAGATTTAAATTTATCTAAATTTTTAAAATTTAATTTAACTTGCTAAATTCTACCTAACAAATATAGTTTCTATCTAAAACTCTCTAATTTTATATTCAGGTCAAATAAGTGTGCGAAAAAATAGTTTTATGAGCTGAAAAATTGAAGAATGTATGTTTTAACCCAGTATATATTTCACCCGGTCAAAATATGATTTATCCAGTCAAATCGTAATTTACCCTGTCAAAACATGATTTAACCAGTCAAAAATTTTTAATAAAAGTTTTGACCGGATAATCCAGTCAAAACATGGTTTAACCGGTCAAAGAATTTTAACGGAATAAATTTTACACAAAAATTTTTACTGGGTCCAAATTTATCAGGTCAAAATTGAGATCACCAAGTTAAATTGAAGTTTTTTAGTTTATACGAAGGAATATAAGTAGACGTCTAAAGGGCGAGAAAGGAAGAGACGTTTTTAAAGAGATTAATTTGAAAATTCTCATTATATATTTTTCTCTGATTGTATTATGAGGAAAGAAAAAATTCAGTGTGAGAATTTAGCAAGTTTAATTTCTGCTTCAAAATCTATTATAAGTTTATTTCTATATTATTTTTTTAACTTAAATTCAGAAGGAAGAGTTCGAATTTATGCGTTTAGTACTCTTCCACATTTTATTTAAATATGTTCTTATGAACTTCAAGATTAATTTCTTAATTTTCTTTTCGTTTTCAATTATAAGTGACTAAAACACCTCCTAGAGTCTAGATAGATTAATTGAGTTAATTTGTAATTTTTGACATTCGAATTGATTAATGAAAATTAATTAGGATTAATCTATTAATTTTAGAATTTAAGAATAGTGAGATTAAGAGGTCATTAATTTCATTAATTTATGATTTTATGTAAAGTAGCGAGAGTGGAAGTATAAAATTAGTTTACGGAATTAATAGATCTAAAGAATGTGTTGCTTAGAGATAAGAACACTCCCTTGTGATCCTTTGTAAGGGTTGTCCAAAAAACTTAATACATTTATGTTAACGTTCGAAAATCACAAGAGTAAACTTTGGTTTAGCGTAAATATTTATAATTCACCTTGAAAAAGGGTTTAATATAATTTTGAAAAATCTAATCATTAATTCTAAGTAATTGGATCTAATTAAGAAAGAACGCTAGAAATTATAAATTGATAGACCCTAATTTTTATAAATTTATTTTTATAAATTCTTGCTTAATTTAGCTTTAATTAAATTAGTTTCAAACAAAATTCCATCCTATTATTTTTTTTAAATAAAAAAATAGAATTAAAGAGATTCGTTGATAATTTTTTTTTTTTTTTGTGGGAATGATATTTTTTCATTACTATTACTTGCAAATGCGATATGTACATTTGCAATTTTCGTTTATCAGGAGGCTCGGTGTAGCGAGCTACCCTGCTTGAAAAGCACCTTGTTGGTAGGTTATTACTGTGCATCTCTATGAGTGGACCCTTAATGGGCTACAGTCCTTTTATCCTGTTATCGTGGGACTCGTCTAAGGTGAGGTGGGTTGACCACTCTTTTGGCGTTATTCTAACTTTCGTGTTTACCTTTTATCAGGTATCATGGAATATAATTAATTGAAAATTCTCTATTATTATCTTAGAGGATACATGATAGAGTAATTAATAAAATTGCAATAAAAAAATAAATTAAATCTTATTTTGTTATATTAGTTGTGGCTTCATTGATTATGGTTTAGAATTGATAGTTGATTGATTTATGGATTAGAATAAAAAATTGACAAGAGGAGAGTAATGCCGTGTGAACCAAATTTTGCTTAGACGCGATGGGAATTGTATTGTTTTGTTTGATATTAGTCCCTCTGAGTATATAAGCAATTGCTTTCATAGTTGCATGTAATTTTGTAACAATAATGATGGTATTTAAGTCAGGGCAAATTGACAAAATTATGATTGTACTTAAGACTAGCAAGTGGCTATGTATTAATTCGTGATTATGAAGAGTTAAAATATTATGTCAAGTCTGTGTTCTCATTAGGCCTTATTTTTGTGAACTATTGATTTATATTTTTGTAGCTGTGAGTTTCCAATTAAGCAAGCAAGTGAATATATATAGCTTACTGGCACTTGGCTTTGCTGTTGAGGTCAAAGAATAATAAATCTGTGCTGTGAGAGTAAGAATCAATGACGAGAGACTCTCGGGATTGGCTTACAAGCTAAGCCAAATGTTATTCCAAACCCAATCAACTAATTAGCGCATAACGCTAATATAAATGAGGAGGGAATTCCCTTTTCCGACAAATAATGTGGCAAAAAAGGCGTCATCTTTTGCTTCGTGATTTGCTATGATTCTATTTATGCTATCAACAATTACTTTAATATATTTAGTTTAATTTTATCGTAGCAACTTCACGTAAACAAAAGCATAAAATTCATATTTTCCCACACAATTTGAACTAATTTAAGCATGAATTAAAAATAAAATTCCTTTTAAAATGAATCAAAATTGCATGGGTAAAACTGATTAAATCAATCATAATTAACTTGCATTTTGCAGTGTGTTGTTTGGTTTGGAGCCTTTTCTCCCTATTGCAAGGGAAAAAAAATATTAATTTATATAATTTTGATAGATTTTATGTATAGAAATAATGAGTGAAGGCAAGTGGGCAAGTCTTGGAGTTAGAGCACCCACAACTACAAGTATGGTGTTAGAAAGAGACGGATTGGGATTTGAGAGAAGCCCCTGTTCATGTCAAGTTCTTAATAGGCTGTAACTTACAAAGTTATTTTTACTTTTCTCCAAGTTGGGCAGGCATTATGACCGGCATTTTCTGCTTTCAGAGTCATGAGTCCAGCTGAGATGCACTTTTTCCTTCAAAGCGGATTTTTCCTAAATACTTTACAAAATTGGTTTTGAAATCAAAGTTTTAAAAATACCATTTCAAAAAAAAACTAACATATTTAATTTTAATTTTTTTAATTTTTAAATTTTAAAACTACATTTTGAATTAATCAATCAAATACTAAAAAACTGTTTAACGTTTTTTAAACTTCAAAATAACGTTTCATTCCCATTTTAAGTAAATTCAAATACCTCCTAAATATGACTACCATTAAATTTAGAATTAGAACTGAACTGAAATCAAATCGAAAAAATTAAAATTGAATCGGTCATAATTAAAATGGGTGTTAAATCGAATCGAAAAAATTAAAATTGAATCGGTCAAAATTAAAATGGGTGTTAAATTAAAATCGAACTGTTCAGTTCTGACTTCAATAATTTTTAAATCAAATTGAAATTATTGATTTTGATTAGATTCAAATATGAAAAAAGTTAAAATTTTTTAATAATTTTAGTAATCTTTTATATATTTTTCTTTTTGAAAAATTAGAAATAGTGCAACAAAATTAATTTAGTTTAAACTTAACTAAAATTAATTGACATTATAAATAAATCATATACTTAATATATAGTTGTCATATTTATTAATAAAATTAATTTATAAATAAATTTTATATTAATTTTTATCTAAGTAAGTCTATATGTTTAAAATTAAATATTCATATGCATTACATTATGCACTTTTGTTTATTATTTATTTTTATTTTTATCAAAATATAGACTTATTCAAATATGAGTTAAATTAAGTGTTCATTAAATTCTGTTCAATAATTTTATAATCTTTTTTCTTAAAATTTAATTTATACATTAAGTTTTAATAAATTTAATTTAAAATTATATTAGAATAGTATCAAAACTGGTATTGAAATCAAAATCGTTTTAGAATTGATAGTTTCTGAATCGATATGAAACTATTTTTAAAATTTTAAATCAAATTCATATATTTTTAGAATTAAAATTAGGATATGTTTGGAGAGTCTGAAATTAAAGTTAAAATTGAAATTGAAATTGAATTTTTCAATTTCAGTATTTGACAATTATTTAGAATTGGAATTAGAATTTTAACTATAATTTCATAAAATTGTAATATAATTAAAAAATCAATTCCACAATTTCATTCTCAACTCATAAAAATTACAATTTCATAATCACCACTACAATCTTCTCTCTCACCGTCACCCCCAACACCGCCGCCACTTCTACCCCCAACGCTATCTCTACCCCCAGCGTCGACGATGGTGGTTCGCCACTTCCAATAATAGTGAATCGCTTGACGATCATCGTCGACGATGATGGCTCGTCGATCCGTTACCTCCTGCGACGGTGGTTTGTCATCTCCGATGACAGTGGTCCACCACCTCTGATGACAGTTGCTCACCACCTCTGACGGCGGTGGCTTGCTTGACGGTTATCGTTAGTGATGATGGATCGCCGGACTATCATCACCAGCAATCCACTACCATCCGCATCGTCATCACCGGTAGTCCATCACCACTTTTAACTTGACCGTCACTTTCATCGTCACCAATTTTTTTTATTTAATTTCAATTTCAATTTTAATTTTTTATATGAAACAAATATTATAATTACAATTTTAACAAAATTTTAATTTTTAAAAATTAAAATTAAAATTAAAATTCTCAATTCTAATTTTAATTTCTTATTCTCAAATATACCCTTAATAACGAGTGTTTTGAAATCGTGATCATGCCTACGAAACACCACCCCCAAAAGACTAAGGCAAAAGTCCAGTCTAGGAAGTGGATTTGTGCTTGATCCGAGTGAAAAATCCAACATATTGCTATAATTCATTTGGGCTTGACTCCGGCCCAATAATGGCAAAGAATTGTAACAATTAAGAACTTCTAAATAATATCTTTAAATTTAATCAACTCTTTAATTAAAGGAAATATTGCATAAATATATTATTTTTTTATTTTAATTTTATAGCTTTTTTTTTTTAATTTTTACTATTCTTTGATATATATTTAGTATATATGTAATATATTTTTGGTATATGTTTGATTTGGTATATATTTGATATATGTCGTATTTTTGAAAAAATATTTTTAGATATATAGTATTTTTGAAAAAATATTTTTAAGTATGTAGTATTTTTGAAAATTCTTTTTAACAATAAAAATAAAATATTTTTTATTTTTTTTATATTTTTGAAAAAATCCCTTAATTAAATAGTATTTCTATCGTTCTACAATAAATATTTTAATTATAAAATATATAATTATTAATATTTTTTTAATATTTATAATTTATTTATTACTTTAATTTTAATCAACCTTTTTAATTTTTTCGTATTCTATAACTCTTAACTATTATCTCTATTTCTAATATATTTTTTAATGATTCTATTATTATTATTATTATTATTATATTAAGATAAGATGTAATTTATATTAGGAAATATAATATACTAAAAAGAAAATAAAAATATTTATGGTGAGTCAGAAGAAATAATTATTAAGAAAATTAATAAATAATATATATTGAAAGTCATAAATTTATTAATTAAACTTAAATAAAAAATGAAATTGACTATAGAGAGTCAAATTCGTTTTTTTTTTTTTTTTTTTTTTTTAATTTTAATAATAAAAATAAATAAAAATTTTTTATTGAATATTATTATAAAAAATTTAAAAAAAATAAAAAATTTTATGGAGAAAGATAAAAAAAATGGTT
>CANXYC010012712.1:0-15123 GCA_948193065.1 Aleurites moluccanus | reverse complement strand
GGATAGCTTAAGTCAGAGTTTCAAAGGAGACTCTGTCAGTTTTTCTGCATGCATGTTTGGTAATATGATGATTTTAAAAAAAAATTATCACCTAAAATGTATCACAGGTTAAGTTATGAATGTAAAAGCTTAAGCATGGGTTCTTCGAGGTATTGGTGGCTTAGGCATTACCAATACCCTAGGACCGTCATAGTCTAAAGTTAGACTGTGACATTGGTCCCACGGATAGGATACCCTACACGGCAGCGAGCAACAGTATAAAGAGGACACTGGTATGTTTTGGTTCATAAAGGGAATAGATCAATTGATTATTGGAATTGGGTCCGAAGGACATCTTATGGTTTTGCTTTTGGTATAGGGTCCGCTCATTTATGGCCATGAGCTACATATACAAGATGGTTTATCTGATGGGCATCCATATGACCACTTCTACCCAGGTACCCGAGTTCTGAGACAGATGGGCCAGTCTCGAGGGATTCCATCTAATGGGCTTGTTTCCGACTTCTCTGATTTCCGATCACGTGGCTCAAGCCATAATGAATGGCTGGAGAAGAAGTATGAGGTTTGTGCACCCAGCTGGGCTGTCTGATAGGTTGGAGGGCTACGACGCCTGGCTTATGGAGTTAGTATGGCCTCCGGAGAAGCTAAGATGGGTGACTCTAATTCATGAGGTAGAGAGAAATTTGGGTAGCTCCAGACTTGCGGTGGAGATAGTGGCTACAAAAGAGGTTACAGCTAAGACAAAGGTGTTTGTTGCTCTAGATGATGATGATGATGACTCAGATGGTAGCAAAGATATCCATCCTATAAGGGTAAGGGCTTAAACAGATTGATTTGACTTATCAGTTTTAGCTTTTAGGTTTATATTTCTGGTTTAGGATTTTGATTTTGATTTTTGAGGTCTGTTTCTATTGACTTGGATGAACTTTGCCCAGTCATTAATTTTTTGTTTGACTGGATGACGAGACATGACATTTTAGACAAGACAGAATTTTATGAAACTATAAATTTAGACGTGACATGATTTTTAACGAGTCACGATATTTTGTATATTTTGTCACCAAAATTGATGATGGTAAGTGATATATGAATATGAAATAAGATATCACACTTCTTTTTATTCTCTCTGTTTTTTTTTTCTTTTTTTCTTTCTTTTTATTTTTTCTGTTTATTTTTTCTTTTTTCTCTAAGTTTTGACCAAGCTGCCCTTGCGGGTTTTCATCTTAATGAGTTGCCTTAATTTTTGCCTAAGATACCCTTTCGGATTTTCAACTTAGCGAGCTGACCCAAATTTTTTTTACCTAAATCGTCCTTTCGGATTTTCAATTTAGCGGGCTGGCAAATGAATCAGATAATCATATGAAGACTTTAGCAAAAAATGATAATTTTATTATGATTTGGATCGTACTCAAAGAGGGCTACCTACGTATCTCCACTTTTATTCTTTTTTCCTTTTAATTTTCAAGAATCAGGTCTACATAGTTCTTGTTTGTACAATGCATTATCATATTACAAGCAAATAAAATAAAAACTATACAAAGTATCTTTTCAATTAATCTATATTCCAAGGATTTGAAATTCATTCCCATTTAGATCCATAAGTATGACCCCTCTACTAGATAAAATATTTTTGAGCAAATATGGATCGGCCTAATTAGGTTTGAACTTGCCTGTTGGATCATGAATGAAAGCTTTGATTTCCTTCAGCACTAAGTTGCCTTCTTCCAAACCTCTGTCAGTTACTCTCTTGTTGAAATACCGAGCTAGTTTCTGTTGATACCCCTCCTGAATCCGATATAAGGCATCCATCCTCTTTTCGTTGATGCATTCAGTTGATCATGATAGCCCTTGACCCATTCAGCTTCATCAAGTGAACTTTCCTGCATTACCGTTGTAGATCAGAGTTGCATCTCGATGGGCAATACTGCTTCCATACTATATACTAGAGCATAAGGAGTTGCCACCGATGGTGTTCGGATAGACAGAGCGAAAGGTAAGTGCTCATGCCAGCTTTTATTATTGGTGATCATCTTCTACGGAATAGTCTTGATGGTTTTATTAGCTGCCTCCACACAGCACGACATTCAAAGTGATAGAGAAGTTTATAATGGATTAAAAAAAGGCAATTATGAGGATAAAGCCAAATGAGAACAATCAAATCATTGCACTGAATGAAGTAAGTGTTTGTGGTTTTTTAATTAAATAAATACTAACTAGTTGTGTCAATCAATAATTAAACATGCAATGTATAACTTATGTCATGTAATGATGTAGATATTTTTTTTTCATGAAAAAAAGGAAGAGTGGTTCCTCATTGGCACAAAGAGCTACTAAATTTACTGATCCAGGTGAATAACTCTTTAATTAATACAAAAATCATACTACATAAATATTTTATCCTTTTAGGATCTAAAATAGCGTACCATCATTATTTATACTTTGCAGATAAATAGTGAATCAATTATGGAGAAAATGCACCTCACCTTCAAGCAATTGCAATCAAAATTTTGAGCCAAACAACTTCAACTTTTAATTATGAAAGAAATTGGAGTACATTTTTTCTAATCTACACAAAGACAAGGAATAGATTACGATATCAAAAGTTGCATGCTCTTGTCTTTGTACATTATAACATAAGGCTCAAAATTAGACATGCAACTAAAAAGAGTCAAGAAGAATTAGAAAAGAGTTACAATCCAATTAATTTGAATTATATTTTTTAGAAAGATAATTCATTGTCTCCTTGGTTGGAAGAAAAAGAAAGACTAATACTTGATAATGACACCAATGATTAGCTAAATGAAGAGGATATTCATGTTCAAGGAGAAGACACAAGTGGTTGATGATGATGACGACAATCTCCCTTTTTTTCAAACTTATTAGCGGATCAGACGTGGTGGAAATAGTGGTAATACATCAAATAGAGAAAAAGAAATTTCAAAACCACAGTTTGAAGGATTTACTTATAATCCTTATTATATTCCTAGTGTTCACCGCTCGAAAAAGACTACTAGTTCTTCAAGTAATCATGCATATACTTCTGATTATGCACCTATGTCCCACCTTCATCGTATGATTTGAATAATGTCACTCCTAAGAATTCATCATCAAGCCAACCTTCGTATTCAAGGCAACATGAGCAGCTTGATTCAGTGAGTTCTTTCTTCCACTACCCAACATCACAGTACAATCAAAACTTAGAAGAATATAGGGATTGAAATTCTCAAAATCAAGATGTAAATAATACTATAAATCCTTCTAAACACTCCTTCTGGTATTAATAAGGTAATAACTATATCCTAAACTTTAGTTTTGTAATAGTAACACAATTTGACAATTTTGGTCAAAATTTATATATATTGAGTTCTTATTCATAGAGTATTATACTTATTAATTAGTTATAACTCTTAAATTTAACGATTTGTATTAAAAATTATCATTTTATAATTTTTGGCAGAAAAATTGCACAAAGATTGACCACTATCATTATGTTATGGCCGCAATAGCTTTGATTCCGTTATATACGACCATAACTATGAAACTGACAGCGACTGTGATTTAAATCCATAATATCTATATATTCCCTTAAACTACTATCCATAATATTTTTCAAAGGAGGAATCAAGTCCACATAACTCTAATAGCTTTAATGAATAAACAATTACCAACTATCCCTCTAGACCTTCGACTCAACATCAATCACAATTATCTCAATTTATAGAATCCCTTAAAAGTATTTACATTGCTTTCCATAAAATCAATTTAATTAACTTAAAACAAGTTAACCATACATATAAAAGCAGGTATATATAAAAAATATAATTTGAACTACTCCTGTGAAATAAATTCAACTCCCTTATCTAATAAAATTTTATCTCAATCATAATAAATCATACAAAAACCACTCTAATTAAATTTGACTTACTAATAATCAATTATATAATTAAAATTAATTATGAATGATATATATTTATTTCCTACCACAACAAAAAGACAAAATCAATAACTACTGACCTCTATGAGAAATTAAGTAAGAATTTAACTACCACCACTGTTATTTTAAAATCTAAACCTGAATCAAACTATTTCAAATATAATTTCAATAATAACTAAAATGCAATTGAAGAGGAGCAAGTATATTTAGGAGCTATATAAAAGGAAACAAGACAGCAACTTGACAAGCCCCACCTTCAAAAGTTGCCATTACGTTACTAATTAAGTACCCTAATTAAATCCCTGTCATAAAGTTAATTACAAATTAAGAACAATTGAAGTAAATTGTAATTAGGAAACCTGTTTACCTGTCCCAACTAAATGCTTACCTAATGATTTAAGAAGTCTCTCTGTTACACGTCCATCTCAATTAAATTTTGGTGGTTCTGTTTTAGCTTAATACTTAGCCACACACTTAATTTAGAGAGAACAATCCTTAACGTCATTTCAGTTTCATGACTGATCATTACTGCTTGTTATTTAAGCTCTTATTACTAATATTACTTTAATAAATAGAAAATAAAACTTTTAGGACTAAATGTTATTATTAGCCTATACTAATGGGACAACAAAGAAGTAACCCAGTTATACCATTTAACAGTTCAAGATTCATCATAGTTCTAAAAATATAATATCTACACGATAATAGTTCTAAAATTTGTATACTTTAATGTATATTCCTCAAATGGATAACCAGACCCAATCCATGCTAAATAAGTAAAGCTACTCAAAAAGGCTCAACACGCAGATTCAAATTTCAACTTTAAAAAAATTTCAGTAACTTAACACCGATATTCCAATATCCCACGCAAGAATTTAATTTCAAGTGTTTTATCTGTGTGCCAAAAGTTTTCGCATATTTTTCTGAAAGCTACTGAAGCTCGGAGTCACCACACCGCCGCCGATCGGCCATGCGCCGCTGCCGGTGATGGTTCTAGAGGTCAAGGAATATACCAGCAGAAGCGTCTAGATGCCAGGAACCCAAAAATACATGCCGCTCTCCCTCACTCGCCGCCGGTTGCCGAAATCGATGAGCGAAAGCTTCGGTGGCCGGAATCCGTCGTCGGTCATCCATTTCGCTCATAGTTGGTGTCAAATGAAAGCCCATGAAAAGAGCTTTCAATAGAAACCTAAATCGCCTGAAGCCAGCACTAAAATCAGCCGAAATCAGACTATGAAGTTTCGACCACCGGAGGTGCGTGATTGCCACCGTGGAGCACTGTTTCTCGTCGCCGCGAGCTTCCCAGAAGTAACCGGAGGGTTGCGACTCGAGCGGTAGTGGCGGTGCAGGCCACCGTCGGCCAGTACCCACCAAATTTCTCTAGCCCCGATCAAACCTCCCTCTCTCTCTCTCTCTCCTTTCCCGATCTGTTCTCCCTTCTTTTATTTTTTTTATTATTTTGTAATATAAATATAATATATATTTATCAGATTATGAAATAAGCGGATAAGAGCAAATTGTTTAATAATAAATACTTACATACTCACACCCAACGTCAAGGGTTCGACTCTCAGCTAACACACTTTTTTATTTTCAAAATCTAATAACTGAAATTAAATTTAAAAATAAAAAGAAGATTTATCTATAGTTTAGAAAACATAATTAAGTGATAAGCTTAGTAAATAAATACATAAATTATTATTTAAATTAACAACCGAATAATTAATTAAAAATTTTAAATCTAAATTAAAATAATATAGACTCTTAAATATTTTATATTCATTACTTTATTTGAATATGTTTAAAATAAATATAAATTTTAGTAAAACATGATTTTAAAAATACCAGTGTTATAATAAATATTTTAGAAAAATTTTAGAAAGTGATTTCTAATTTATCTTTTTTTTTTTATAATAATGAATTTTTTTATAATAATATAAATTTAATTTTTATTTTATTAATTAAAATATATTTTATTATAAATTTTTTCTCTCGATTTATAAAGATAATAATAAAAATATATTTTTTTATTTTTTAAATAATATATTAAAACTAAGATTATGTATATTTTTATGAGATAATATCTCTATATAAAATAAAATATCTGGAATTAAAGTTTCTCTGTATATATACAATCTAAAAACTTAGTTAATATTTATTAACATTTAACATATTGAATATTAATATGCATATAGAGTTATTATAAATAGACTAAATTTAAATTAATTTAAATTTTTTTAATTTAGGCATATATAAATATATATGAGCTTATTAAAATATTTATATATGAATTAGGTTGTTTACAAATTGACATATATAATACTTATCTCAACTCATAAAATGCATATTAATAAATTATGATTTAATTATAAATTAAATTGAATTGAATAAATTGAACTTATTAACGATTTACGAGCACCCCTGTTAACATTCATTTCTAGTTTATTTATAAAATCTTCACAACTCTTAATGTTAATTTAATAGGTGTTATGACTTTTTATCTGGATAAACCTAAGAGGACTCCAAATTTTGATGAGACTGATATAATTTTTAACTTGAAATTTACTGTGCATGCTAATAATTAACCTTATTACTTTATTTAACTGGTAAAAAATATATGCTGAATAAAAACATGTCATTATTCAAATTTACTAGTGTACCAAGTTTATTATAAATTGACCTCTAAATGCTAAGAAATTAGCACATGTAAGCACATGCAAGTTTGTGAGCAAAGAATAAATATTGTACATAAACTTTTTGCCACATTACTACATTTTCTTTGAAGGACCTCTTTAATTATCTTAACTAAAAATTCATGTTGTATCTTTATTATTTCTTTATTCAATTACAATAATTGTACATTAAAGTGCAATCTACTATTTAGGCTAGTGGTGATGATGCATGATTATATAATTTATCATTGTTGATTTAGTACTTAAAAATTATATTTTATAATATAAAAATATAAATAAATTCGAATTGAGAAAAAAAAATATAAACTAATGAAATTTTTGAAATTAATTAGATAAGTAACATTTTATTTTTAAATTTGATACAATATAGTTTCTACTATTAACACTTTTGTCCAAAACTTTTAAAATTGTATTTTTATTGCATCTCAAACTTTTTTTTAAGGATTTTCTAATAAATACTCTTAGAACTTATTTAATATATTTTGAAATCAAAATTCAAGTGGAATTAGATTTCTAAGTGAAATAAATTTCATATAAGATTGAAAGGTTTTGAAATCTTATTTTACCTAGAGATTCTAAATTAGGTTCATTGATAATAAATTTTACATTTATAATTTATTTATTTTAAATAGATTAAAATGAAAGAATAAATTATTTGATGAATAATAAATGCAAGAATTATTAAATTAATTTTTTAAAATAGAGATTATAATTAATATAATTTATTATATTATATGTATTGATAATTATTTATTTTTAAATCTAAAAATGATATTTTATTATATTTTAATGATAAAATTAATAAAAAAATAAAGTTATTGGTAATAATAAAAATAGAAGTACTGTTAAATGATCTTTGAAAATACATATCTTGATTTAATATATTTCTCGGTAATAAAGCAACTAATTATTAATTTTCTTTTTTGAAATGAAATAGTTATTCATAATTCACCCTAAAAATATATATTATATATCAAACCAATAAACCGTTTTACTTTTCATTCATCCTGCATAATTAATGCATTAAAATATAATTTTAATAAATATTTAGTAAAAAATTTTGACATGTTTGATTTTTTGTTCTCAACAGCTGTATTATTTTTATTTAATTACTTGTAATTATTAACTATTAGATAGTCAAACAATTACGGCATATAAAAATTTCAATTTAAATTTTTTTTTTTTAAACTCCTACTTATTTAAATAAAAATATTAAATTATTCTTTAAAAATAATATTTAAAAAAAAAAGATAAATACTAAAATTTATCATTAATGATCATTAAACATATTAACAACTAACAACTAATAATAATTTTATTAAATACTTATAACAATTAATTATTAAGTAATAGCAACAGATTATCAGTTATTAGTTATTAATTATTAATTATCAGTTAACAACTACTAATAACTGTTATAATCAACAAAATTAAATAAGGTCTTAACGAGTGTTTGATAAAAAATTTTTAATACAGCTATTAATATTTTATTCCTAATAACTATATTATAACGTCTGGTTATTAACAATTATTAATTATTAGATAATTAAATAATAACTATTTGTAAAAATTTTAAATTAATTTTTTTAAAAAATATTTATATTTTTTAATTAAAAAAATTAAATTATTTTCTAAAAATAATATTTAAATAAAAAATAAATAATTTTATTTATTTTTAATTTTAATAATTATTAAATATAATAATAATTAATAATAATTTTATTAAATATATATAATAATTAATTATCAACCATCCATCATCAGCTGTTAATCACTACCTACCAATTAAATTAAATGGAGCATAGGCTTAATTTGAGAGTTGAAAGAACAAATTTCCTAATTATAAATATATAAAAAATAAGAAAAGGTTCCAAATTTCATTTGCTTTTCAAAAATCAACTCCTATATATACACACTCCTCTTCTTTCGCTGCCTCCACTCGCCATTTTTTGTATCTCCGCTTCATCAAATC
Organism: Aleurites moluccanus; assembly: GCA_948193065.1. NCBI lineage: Eukaryota > Viridiplantae > Streptophyta > Magnoliopsida > Malpighiales > Euphorbiaceae > Aleurites > Aleurites moluccanus. The sequence continues at coordinate 6,524 of CANXYC010012712.1, read as the reverse complement.
CAAAACAAGGCCAGGCCATATCTGTAGATTGGCTTGGTTCGTTTCGATCTTTCTCCTTCGCTTCGATCTATTTATAAATCTAAGGTAACTATCGATCTAACTATCTCTTTTTGTTTCGTTTTTTCGCTTATTGTTTTAGTAGATCGTTTTCTTTTCATGCAACTCATCACTTTGTGATTCTCTATTTTGAAAAATTGTATAGTCCTTGTTGAGCTTTACAGTGAAGTCGTGTTGAATCGGTGAGCTTTGATTTTTTTGTGTGGCCGATCTATGAATTTTGTGCTTGTTTTGTGTCTCTTTTTAGTAGTGAAGATGAGATCTGGAGTTGGGTATATCATTATTTCTCAATTTAGTTGCTATCTTTAGTTTTCTGTTCTGATTTTGCTTAATCAATTGTCCGATATCGACTTTTCATCTACAATCGCTTGATTTGATTGCCTGATCTGAGTTCTTTTACATCTGGATCTGGGCTTACATGATTTGATCTATTTCTCCATTCAGATTTTGATTTTGCTTTCTGATTTCTAGAAATTGTTGACTTCATTTTGTGCCTTTCGATCTGATTTTTCATTTTTCGTTTGAATGTGAAAGTCTGATATCCAGTTCAGATTTAGCTCTACTGCGAATTTATTTGATACCCCCTTGAGATTTAGCTGTACGGGATTAGAAAGTACTAAAATTTGGACTCTTAAAAATTGTTTTGCCTAGTTACAAAACTATAGGAGCTATGAGTAATTAAATTGACTACGTGATGTTCGGAATTTGATGAATGCAGTGCGTGAGAATTCAAAATATATGGAACCATTGACTAATAGATTACTGTACTTCTGGTTTGTGAAGATGCCACTGGAAACCAAGTTTGCAAATGTTGTTGCCTCCTCTCTATTTGTTGCATTAAAATCTTCATATGTTTACTCAGGTTCTAGAAAATGGCTGATGCTGAGGATATCCAGCCCCTCGTTTGCGATAATGGAACTGGAATGGTGAAGGTCAGTAATATCTTACTAGTTATGAAAATTGGGTTGCTTTTTTTGTTACTCTATTTTCTGATTGTTGGGGTATCTTTTGCAGGCTGGGTTTGCTGGTGATGATGCACCCAGGGCAGTGTTTCCCAGTATTGTTGGAAGACCCCGACACACTGGGGTCATGGTTGGGATGGGTCAGAAGGATGCCTATGTTGGCGATGAAGCACAGTCTAAAAGAGGTATTCTGACCTTGAAATACCCAATCGAGCATGGTATTGTTAGCAACTGGGATGATATGGAAAAGATCTGGCATCACACTTTCTATAACGAGCTTCGTGTTGCCCCCGAGGAACATCCAGTGCTTCTCACTGAGGCTCCTCTCAACCCCAAGGCCAACAGAGAAAAGATGACTCAAATCATGTTTGAGACCTTTAACGTGCCAGCAATGTATGTTGCCATCCAGGCTGTTCTGTCCTTGTATGCTAGTGGTCGTACAACTGGTTCGTATCAGTTATTTATAATATTGTGAATTCTACATCTGTTATTGCGTATAAATAAATTTTCACCTGAACTGTTTTTCATTGGTAACAGGTATCGTGCTGGATTCTGGTGATGGTGTGAGTCACACTGTGCCAATCTATGAAGGTTATGCTCTTCCACATGCTATCCTCCGTCTTGACCTTGCTGGTCGTGATCTCACTGATGCTTTGATGAAGATTCTCACTGAGAGAGGGTACATGTTCACCACCACCGCTGAACGGGAAATTGTCCGTGACATGAAAGAGAAACTTGCATATGTTGCCCTTGACTACGAGCAGGAACTTGAGACTGCCAAGAGCAGCTCCTCAGTTGAGAAGAACTATGAGCTTCCTGATGGGCAGGTCATTACCATTGGAGCTGAGAGATTCCGATGCCCAGAAGTCCTGTTCCAGCCTTCTCTCATTGGAATGGAAGCTGCAGGCATCCATGAGACTACATACAACTCTATCATGAAGTGTGATGTGGATATCAGGAAGGACCTTTATGGCAACATTGTTCTCAGTGGTGGTTCCACAATGTTCCCTGGTATTGCAGACCGTATGAGCAAGGAGATCACTGCTCTTGCTCCAAGCAGCATGAAGATTAAGGTGGTGGCACCACCAGAGAGAAAATACAGTGTCTGGATTGGAGGATCTATCCTTGCATCTCTCAGCACCTTCCAGCAGGTGATTTTTCTTACCAGCCCTGCTTTTTCAGTTACATTTGTGTATGTTGTGCATTGCATGATACTGACATTATTGCTTTGTGTTGTATTAGATGTGGATTTCCAAGGGTGAGTATGACGAGTCTGGTCCATCCATTGTCCACAGGAAGTGCTTCTAAGTTCTACAAGTGCTTTGATGGCAAGTTCTTTTTTGCTTTATTGCTTTTTTCGTGTCAAGGTGTCATGTGAACTCTTAAGTATGGTTAATGTGGAGAAGTGTTGAGAAGGGGTCATTGAAGGACTTGATTTATCAAATAGCTTGCTTTGCATTTGTTGTGATTCATGTTTGTTATATCTGCAAGACAAAGGATCAACTTTAGTAGTCCTTTTGGATATTGTGGGAGACACTTTGGTAGCCCTCGATTTATTGTGGTTCATCCATGTCTTTTTAGTAGGATGCATGTAGTTGAAGAGTGATCGTGATGCTTACTTTTCATTTCATTTTATTTTTGGTGTTTCAATATTTTAAGTTTTTTTGTCTGGGAACATTAATGTTAATAGTTATTGTATGAGAAATTTATCTAGTTATCAGTTTGCGATCAAAAACTCTGTGGAAATTATATTTATTACTTTGTTTGAAAGAATCCCTTCTTTGCTTTAACATATGGCCATTTTTTTAAAACTATATTAATGTGGCAGAAGCATCTTTGTTGATTTGGGCCGGCTTGGGAAATATTGAATTATTATTTTATGACTTATTAGCGTCTAGTATCAACGTTTGGGTCAAAAAAGAATAAAGTATGTACCTAAGGGAGGATTTCTAATTCATTTTCTCCTTTGCCCTTTGCCAAACTATTGCTATCTATTTTAGGATTTAAGTTTCTTATATATAGTGTGCTGGGGAAATAAAAGTAGTTTTTTGGATGATAACAGTAGGGCATTTAAATTAGCGATCATATATCATGTTTCTCATCTTGACCAAAGCTAATATTGCTCTCATGCCAGCCTTTAATACATCCATTTCAAGGGCATGTTCGGTGGCAGTTGTCATAAGAAATTTTTATGTGCCCCTTTGTTATACATCCGCAGTACGTCTGATTTTTTAGATGGAAAGAAGGGGCAAGAAAAACACAAAAAAGGAACTTGAGCTTTGATCATTGCGCTATGCACCCACATTAAGGCACTACAATCATCTGCTTGTAATGGAATGGATTCAAATTTATTTTCTTTGTTTACAAAAATAAAAATAAAAAATAGAAGCAGATGAAAATCATTCTACCTTCCATTAAGGGCATTTAAAAAATCTGTGGCAATGACCTTTTTTTTCTACTCCATGATGTGTAAAATCATTTTTTTCTACTCCATGATGTGTAAAATCGAGCAAGTAGATCGTGGTAATATTAGGGGTGCAAAAAACAAAAAAGGATCAACCTAATCGAATTGAACTTAATTCAATGGGTTTGGTTTCATTTGACTCAGAATTTCAGTTTGATTAAATTTTGGTCTCGATTCGATTTTCTAAAAAAAATCGAAACCAATCGAGATATATATATATATATATTATTGAAAAAATAAAAATATATCAATTCAATTTGATTTAATTAATTTTATAAAAATTTTAATTTGATTTAATTTAAAATTTATTTCGATTTAATTTTTAAAATTTTAATTTAATTAATTTAATTCTCCTAAATTTCGATTTAGTTTGATGGAACGTTGAACCCTCATAAAAGCCTCATCCATTTCAATGCGACAAGCTACAATTATTTCTCACTATAATCTGAAATCCTCTCACTCACTTTAGTTTGTGGTTGCCAAATAAATTTTGCTAGACCTAAAGACCCCATTTTAGTTCCAATGTAACAACGCTCAAATTTCAAACAACAAAAACAATTTCTCACTCACAAATAGAACGAAAGATACAACAAAAATAAAAAAAGAAAATTGATGAACCAAATGCGAAAGACATTAAAGTAAGGAAATCTACAAAATTTTACGGTTTACTTTGGGAAAAATAGGTAATCAATTAACTCATTTTGTTTCAAGTGTCATGCCACTAGAAGAGAGTGTTATTTTTTGTTGATATGTTGGTTGTTCTAGGTGTAATTCTACCAGGAAAGAGAGTTATTTTTTGTAAAGCAGATCAAAGTGGGGTAGTATTGGAGACTAATTTGCTGCTGCCAATTCTAGTGTAAAATGTAGTGAGGATGAGCATCCTATTTGTTAAAAATAACCGAGTATTGTTATTTACATGTTTTCAATTAAATTTTAGGATAAAGTATAAATACGGTTCTCATATTTATTTTAGAGAGCATATTGTCTCTTTTTCTTTTTGTAGATTCAAATAAATCCCTATTTTTATTAAAATCTTAAAATGCGTCTCTTTAATAGAGTTTATTGACAAATTATAATTTAATCTCTAAAATTTGATATAATTAAAAAAGAATTTTTAAATTAAATATAAAAAATAAATTCAATAATTATATTTTATTTAATTAAAGAAACTACTTTTTATTATTAACTTTTACATCATACACATTTTTTAACATAATAATAGGCTTTACAAAGAAGGTTTTAAGATAAGGAGATTCTAGGGTGACTTCAAATCACCCATTATTTGAATTGCATATAGAAAAAAAAAGTGTTTATAGCAAAAATATTTATTCTACTCATTATAATCAGTTTTTATTTTTTGGAACCTTCCCGCCAAAACATATAATTATATTTGTTGTTTCCCGCCCAAGAAAATATAGAGTTGTATATTAGAGTGGCTTATGAATTATTAATAAAATAATAATTAATTTGATTTAGTAATAATTAATATTATAAAAAATTAATAATAAAATGGAAAAAAATTCCTCAAATTATAATTTGGAAGATTTTTGTCAAAATTATAATTTAAAACAATAATTTGCAATTTTTTTTATTAATTAAAAAGTAGTAATAATATGAAAATTAAAAAAAAATTATTTATTTGCAAATGTAAAAATTAGTAGTAATATGGAAAAATGAAATTTAAAATTTAAATCCAAAATTGTAATTTGAATATTTTTTTTAAATTATAATGTGAAACAATAAGTTAGAATTTTTTGTATTAATTGAAAAAGTATAAATAATATAAAAGGAATAATAAAATATTTTTAGAAAATAAAAAATAATAAATTAATCATTTTATAAAATATCAGTAATTGTTACAAAATATTCTAATTTTATACAAAATATTAGGGTTATTAGTGTATTATTTTGTAAATCGTTAATTTTACAAAAAATAAGCTACTTTTATAAAGTATTTTCCCTTTTTAAAAAATATTGGGATTTCTAGTGTATTATTTTGTAAATCGTCAATTTTATAGAATATAAGCCAGTTTTACAAAATATTTTCTGTTTGTACAAAATATTGGGGTTCCTAATGTATCATTTTGTAAATTGTATATTTTACAAAATATCAGTTACTTTTATAAAATATTCTCGTTTTTTACAAAATATTGGGGTTAGTAGTGTATAATTATGTAAATCGTACATTTTACAAAATATCAGCCAATTTAACAAAATATTTCCTTTTTTTACAAAATATTGGGGTTACTAGTGTATTATTTTGTAAATCGTACATTTGACAAAATATCAGTTACTTTTACAAAATATCAGTTATTTTTACAAAATATTTTCCTTTTTTACAAAATATTGGGGTTACTAGTGTATTATTTTGTAAATCGTACATTTTACAAAATAGCAACAACTTTTACAAAATAGCGGCAACTTTTACAAAATATTTCGATTTTTTACAAAATATTGGGGTTTCTAATGTATTATTTTGTAAATCATACATTTTACAAAATATCAGTCACTTTTACAAAATATTTCCCTTTTTTACAAAATATTGAAGTTAATAGTGTATTATTTTGTAAATCGTTCATTTTACAAAATATCAGTCAGTTTTACAAAATATTTCCCTTTTTTACAAAATATTGGGGTTACTAGTGTATTATTTTGTAAATCGTACATTTTACAAAATAACAGCCACTTTTACAAAATATTTCCATTTTTTACAAAATATTAGGATTTCTATTGTATTATTTTGTAAATCATCAATTTTACAAAATATCAGTCACTTTTACAAAATATTTTCCTTTTTTACAAACTATTGGGGTTACTAGTGTAATATTTTGTAAATCGTATATTTTATAAAATATCAGCCATTTGTATAAAATATTCTCTTCTTTTATAAAATATTGGGGTTCCTAGTGTAATATTTTGTAAAGCGTTCATTTACAAAATATCAGTCATTATTACAAAATATTCCTCCATTTTACAAAATAGTGGGGTTCCTAGTGTAATATTTTGTAAATCGTTAATTTACAAAATATAAGTCATTTTTA
>CANXYC010012665.1:0-10110 GCA_948193065.1 Aleurites moluccanus | reverse complement strand
AATGGTATCCCTTGTTATTGACCCTGTTGTGATTGTGACAGAACTTCCGATTCGACAAGAGAGTGGGGAAATACTATCGACCTTGTGCACATTGTATATTGTACCCTAGCTGGGAAGGGTTTGGTCCCGGTCATATGGTCTGATCCGCCTTATGTTTATAACTTTCCCTGATATGGATGATTAGGACCTACATGGTCCAACGTATTTGACTGGAGACTGTATGATTTCTTTTCCTATAGTCCATCCTACTATCTGTCATTTCACACATACGAAACCATATTATATGATATTGTTATATCTTATTGAGGGTACCTTATGAACTTAATACTATTTAGTTCTTTGATTACATTTGATTGATATCCTTATTGACTGACCCAATTGTTATTGCGATGCATGTGAATTCACTGAGTATCATCTATACTCACTGCTCATTGTTTACCCCTTTCAATAGAGGATTAGAGCTGCAGAATCCAGACTTTCATTTCTCTGAGGATTCTGCAGCAGATATCTAATGTATTTTCCAGATACTTATTTTGTATAACAATTATATTTTGGTGTTCATAATCTAGCTGCTCCATGGATGTGTACAGGTTAGCCAGGAAATGAACATGTATCCAAATGATGATACTATGATATGGAAAATATATGTTATGATTGATATGATCCTGTGGGTAGTGTGAATATAATTGATTGAGAATGTATGACAGGTTGTGATTGATAATGAACGAATAGAGATTATCTACATATATATTGTATTGATAGGATTGATATGACTGATATTGGGTTCTACCGGTGCCAGTCGCCTTTGGCATCTCCCGTGCCCTAGGACCGTCGCGGTTCGCGAGAGCGGGTCATGACATAGATGTTGAGGATGATACTATTTTGATGTCTAAATTGTTATGATTGAGCTGCCCTTGTTCCTTAGTGATGTGGGAAGTGTCTTTTGATCGGTAAGGAACAAGGGGAAATTCTATAATGATGAATATAAATGTATGAATGGTGATTTCATGAATCATAAAAATGAACAATTATAATGATAACCATATATGTTGTGGATATGTATTGTATATGAGATCCAAGATATGAGTGTTCTACGGGTTTATGGTGGCCTTAAGCCTACCCTTGCCCTAGGACCGTTGCACCAATGGAGTTGGGGTATGATAGATAGGAGAAGAAATGATGAAGAAAGAAAGAAAAGAGAAAAAGTTATCATGAAAAAAATGGCTACTGCTTCTCTTTTTAAATAGGCTACTACCTCACTAATTTCTGACTTCGCCACTTTCTACTTCGCCAATTTCAACTTCGCCAAATTTCACTTCGGAAAATTCCACTTCAACAAATTCCACTTTGCCAATCTCCACTTCACCAATCCCACTTCACCAAATTTCACTTCGCCAATCTCCACTTCGCCAAATTCCACTTCGCCAATCCCACTTCGCCAAATCCCACTTTGCCAATTTCCACTTCGGTAGCTCTTACTAATTCAGCTCGACTTTGAGCTAGAGAACTCTAATTGCTTCAATTTTTATTGACACTTAAACTAGACATCTGAGGCTACCATATATCCAAAATTTAGCTAAATAGGCATCCAACTCGATTTATGGTGAATTTTCAAAATTGGACCTGCTTTATTGTATTTTCTATTTTGACGAGCTGGAATCCTGCCTCGCTAGCCACCTCGCCAGCTGGCACTAAAATAGCTCATGAATGAGCTAAAGAAGTCCAAATGACTCAATTCTTCTTCTTAGTTAAACTAGACAAATAGGGATACAACTTTCATGTTTACCTCTCCAGCTCTATCAGCATCTATATACCTTGAAATCGAGGAGTCAACTCGCACTATCTATTTCTACAGAGTTTGAAAACCTTCCTTGTCAATTCGCACTAAACTAGCTCGCAAATGAGCTACAGACATCCAAACTCCTTGATTATTTTTGTCACTTAAAATAAACACTTAGGAGTCATACATATCCAAAATTCAGATCAAAAGGAGATCTACACAATTTATGATGAATTTCTAAATTTCACCCTGACTTTACTCTCAAAGTACTATCTGAGCAAGTCTGATTCAATTAGATCTCTCTTGAGCTACATTTCTCCAATCTCCTTAAAATTTTAAAAACATATATATAACACATAAAAGAATATTTTTCATGTTTACACTTTTGACTCGCTCAGTCTTTAAAATTCTCAAAACACTAATCTATCCACAATCATCTCAACAAACATGCATAAAATAAATTAATAGGTATTACAGTGATGCAAATCAAGGTACTACAAGCAAACAAAGTAAGAATCCAATGAATTTTAAATAGACTTATTCAAGAAAGAAGTTCAAAGGTTAAAATGGATTTATTCAAGGTTTGTATACTCCTTTATTTGTACCTAGTGAACCATGAGTTGATATTTCTATTGATTTTGTGTTCGATTTGCCAAAGTCGAAAAGGGTAAGGACTCTATTTTTGTAGCTGTTGATAGGTTTTAAAAAATGATATATTTTATATCTTGTTGTAAAACCAATAGTGCAACTAACATTGATAATTTGTTTTTTAGGGAGATAGTACGATTCTATGAGATTTTAAGGAGTCTTTTTAGTGATAGGGATGTAAAGTTTTTGATCTACTTTTGGAAAGAATTGCAGGGCAAGTTGGGACTAGGAACTAAATTATTATTTTCTTTTACTTGTCATCCACAAACTGATATCAAATTGAGATATTAAATAGTAGGGGTGGAAGCCAAATGGACCAAACTGATCAAATCGAACTAAATTGATAAAATCAAATCGAAATCTATGTTTTCAAAATTATTTGATTTGGTTTGAAAAATAGAATCAAAGTTCGATTTAGTTTGCGGTTTGAGTATTTTTCTCAATTTCAAACCGAACCAAACTGAAGATATATATACATATAACTTTTTACTATTATTACAATTAAAAATATTTGATTTTATTTTATATAAAACCACATATTTTTTAACCTAATATTAATGTAAATTTAAAAAAAAAATTATCATTCATGAAAATTAACTAAAGATAAAAAAAGAGTATAATTCTTGAGAAAAAAAAATACAAATTTTGGTTGTGTTAATTCATAGAATAGACAAGTTTTTCGTTATATATTGAATTGTTTTTGAGATTTTTTTTATCACCGATACTTTATCAGTGTTTTTTTCCAAATTTATAATAAAATAATGATGATTTATAAAAAAAAATATTTGGTTTGAAACTAACAAACCAAAAATATTCAAACTAAATCAAACCAAACCAAACTGACGATTTGGGTATACGTCAGTTTGGTTTAGTTTGAGAATTTTTCAAATCGAAAAGATTGATTTAGTTAGATAATAACCCTTCAAACCGACTAAATCGAACCGATGCCACCCCTAATGAATAGAACTTTAGGTACCTTGTTGCGTACTATCATGAAAAGAATTTAAATACCAAGGAAGATTGTTTGTCATTTGTTGAATTTGCTTATAATCGTGTTGTGCATTTCACTATAGGTTATTCACCATTTGAGATTGTTTATATTTTAATCCACTAACTCCTTTGGATTTAGTTCATCTGCCTGTTTTTGAAAGGAGTAGTTTGGATGGAAAAAAAAATATTTGTCCTAAGTGTTAAGCTATGAATATACTCGCAAGTGCATGCGGTAGATGTAGCACAAATGATAAAAATATTATAGGTCGTTCTCTACTAAGAAAGGCTTGGTTGAGGTAAATTATAATTGAGGTTGTCACGATTTAAACTAATAAAAGAAAAGAAAACAAATCCCTAAATAATCTAATCAAAGTTGCTGGTTGGTTGCAATTCAAGTAAATGAATATTAAAATAAAAGGGCATGTAATTTAAATGAAGGTAGTGAAGAGATGAAAGAGCATGTGAGAGCAAATTAAAAGCAGAGAGCAAAATTAACAAATTCAAGAAATAATGGAGATGAGTTTTAGGGGATGCAATCTCTCCAAATAAGCTAGCATGTAAGAAATTAATATCTATCAATCAAAAAATTTAATAAATCAAATCAAAGATCAACGTTATTCCGATTTACAACCCTAATTCAATTAAAAACTAACGGTACCCCGATTTACAACAATAAATTGTTCATTTCATACTTGATAATAATCTATACTTTTAGATCTTACGAATTAATATTTGCATGTTTGGAATGAAGAGTAAACTAACAATTTCAATGAATTCTAAGTTTTAAGATATTAACCCTAAACATGCATCACCTAATTAGTTCCATTACAATCCCTAGAATAAGAGAGTTAGTTCATAATTAGATTAAAAATAATAAACATATTTAAAGCATTCATCATATTTATTTTAGCAATGATCATGTATAAACAAATATAATCAAAGTAATTAAATAGATTAAAGGAGAAGAAATCTTATTCAAAAGTACATCTCCTTCAAAATTTAGCTCACCACCATGATACTCCACTTTGATTTCAATCCAATTACAAATGCTAACTATGAAAGAAAGTAATAGAAATGGAAGACAAAAATGGGAAATTAAAGGTGCCTATAGGAATTGAAACCCTAGAGCCGCCTTTATTATAAAAAATAAAACCTAAAAACTAAGAGTTTAAAAAGAGTTGTCACTACTCTCTGTTTTCCCCTTTTTGCTTATGTGTGTTTGCTTCTTTTAAAAGACTTTTGAATCCCTTCAGTTATTCCCCAAATCAAGATTTCCTTATTTTCCATTTTAATTATCTTTAATCTTTCCATATCTTCAATTTAATTTTATTTTAACTGCATCTTTTGAATTTATTTGAATCTTTCTATCTTAATTGCTCTAAGATGCACCATTTTATATGAAAATAATTACGAGGAGTGCCATATCTATCGATCTCTATCTTCTTTAGTGGATATCGAGAAAGATTATTGTCTTGCTTGTTTGAATGAGTGTCCATGGGTTTGAAAGATTTGTCAGGGGTATGGGGCCATTTAGAGAGGGGCTCTATGACCATGGGGCCTTTTTACTTGAGGTTCCACAACCATAGGAGACTTCCATGGTCATAGGGTTTTATTTTTATGCTCCATAGCCTTGAAAGAATTCCATGGCCATAGGGTTCTATTGTTATTTTGCTTCACGACCATGGAGGATTTCCATAGCTATAAAGCTTCTTTTCATGCCTCTCATTCCCATGGATGGCTTATAAGGCCATGAGGCCACTTTCCTTAGTGATCCATGACCATGGAGGATTTCCATGACCATGGGGCTTCTTGATCCCTTGCTCTATACCCCTAGCCTTCTTTTCAGGGTCTTGGAGTCTTGTTTTTAGCTTATAACTTCTTTCATTCAAAATACCTACAAAAGAGACAACACACAAAATTTTGTAATATGCTCATAACTAAAATACTAAATAATCATAAATCAAACCTATTAAAAACACCAATAAAAGTACTATAATATATAAGATAACTGAGGGCAAGAATATAACGAACAATTCCCTCACACTTAAACCTTTGCCTATCCTTAAGCAAAATGAAAATAAAAAATAAACCTAATTTGAAGTAATTTAGAGTTCAAAGAATAAAACAAGTAAAAAATTAAGTACTTAACACTTTTACATAATAATAATATATAAACTTAAAAACATATGTTAAAAAATCTAATTTTGAAAATAATAATCGGGTATGGTGAAGAAGAAAACAATACTCTAAAGGCTTTCATTCTCTTAAGTATGTAGCATTTAAAATTAAGGCACTTAAACTACAATATGCATAATTATAATCATAGACTTACTTGTTCATATAATCTCTACCACTGAATCATAATTCCAAAGCATAAATTAGAAGGTCTTGTACAAGTTGTAATGGAGGTTAAGGTAAAGGGTAGGAAATACTAATTTTAAGAAGGTAAGAAGATTTAAGAGCATTTCAGTAATAAACACATAAAATAATAGTTCACTCTTTTTAACCTATTTTTCACAGCATAACTTTTCTTCTATTCCTGTACTTATACCTTGATCCAATTTTTTACACTTGTGTTTTCCTTTTATTTTGCATTTTTCTTCTTTTTCTCTTTCTCTTTTTTTTTTTTTTCTTTTTTTGTTGTATTCACAAGTCAAATTTTAATGCTAATAAGGCATAAATATAGACAATACAAAATTAGTGCACATTATTTCCTATACCTTTAAAAATACCCATATATAGATTCCCCTATACTTATTTAACACTCTTATACATCATTAAAATGCTCTTAAATATAAAGGTAAGTGAAATATAACATTTTAAGTGGCTAGCTCATATAGAGTTGTTCCCAAAGAATTAGATATTGTAATAGAATTCAGAAGGTTGGCTATTTAAGTCAAATGGTTAGCCCTAAGTTGTCTTCCTCATTTTCAAACTTCAAAATTGCTACATTTATGTGGTCTCGACAAGTATTCACAAGCAATATCTGTACACTCAATAAGAATAAGATTGATGATGATCAATACAAAAATAGACTCAAAAATCACATAAAAGAAATATAAAATCATCCTACTAAATCATATTTTCAAAAATCAAAGACCAATTTATATAGTTACTAAGATACAAACCATCAAACACAATAATGTTAAGACTAGTTAATCTCACAAGCTCATGTTTTATAATTTAAAAAAGATATCAAGAATTAACTACGTATTTATTTAACAAAAATTTTAAATTTATCAAATTTTTTTTTTAAAAAAAGTAAACAAGTAAAGCAAAATTTATCAAAAAAAAAAAAATTAAAGAAACAAAACAAACAAGCAAATTGTTACACCCCAACACCACCGGTGCGACGGTCCTAGGGCAAGGTGTCACACCCTATTCTCCAGTGGTGCGATGGTCCTAGGGCAAGGGTAGGCTTAAGGCCACCATAAACCCGTAGAACTCACATATCCTGGATCTCATACACATTTATATCAATTATAGATATCATACAATATTCATTTCTATAATCCAAATAAACATAATTCATTTCTTTAGATATATCATTTCATAATTTCCTCTTGTTCCTTACTGATCAACAGATGTATCCTACATCACTAAGGAACAAGGGTAACCCAAAAAGGTAACAAATCATACATCAAAATATTATCATCCCCAAAGACCAATTACGGAGCTCTAGAGTATACTCCCAATACAAAATTGTACCATAATACCATATAATGAATATACAAAAATATCAAAATGTTTGCAATAAAGGCATCTTGGAAGACTAAGTCAAGAAGCTTGATCTTCTCTACTAGTTCCCTCACGAGCTACACTATCACCTGAAAATCCATAGAAGAGGAGTGATACTTCAACTCAGTAAGATATGAACATGCAATATGAAAGAAATATACACACATATATATTAATCCAAAGGAAACATCAATTCCAAGAACATGGGTAAGAATCATCATGTGGTTAGGCTTACAAGAAACAGAAGTGTTCATAATCGAATAGCACTATCAAATATCATGGTAGAACTACATAGTACATCAGTAGCCATGCTACCTATCACAACAGAGTGCATCGGTAGTCCTTGCTACCTTATCTCAAATGCATGCTTGGTTAGGCATACGCCTAGAGCTCATGGTCCTCTCTAGGTGGAACACTAGTAAAAATCCTACCAGCTAGGTTCCCAAAGTGCATGATGGACCAATGAATTTACTCTCATTGGGAAGAGCGTTCTATCCATAGGGTCATATGGTCACAATCTCATAAGAAACATATTGGTCACAAGACCATCAATATATATCATAATTTTAATCAAGTTTACGAAGTAGGAATCATGTGAACTTGACCAAGTCACTTACATTATATATATATATATATATATATATATATATACCTGGTAATCTCATGAACAAATGGTAACTTTCGGTTTCAGGATGTCATAAGTTCACATTTAATAGTTTAATAATACAATGCCAAGTATATGAGAATTTTATGGGTAAACAATAGGAATATTCGGTCATATCAATTCAAATAAGTAGTAAACAAATGCAATGTTCATACTTACCTCAACACAATTCACTCTTGAATTTCCTTTAACAATGGCTCAATTACAATCTCCTCAATTTTCTTGATTTTCTCCTCTTAAGAAATTTCCCCAAATATTCAAAATTAGGGTTTTTCTTAATCAATAATACTCGACATGATTTCTTTACAATTAACAACCTTAGAGTTTCTATTCTTAATTTCCCCACATCAATTTAATTCATCTTTTAAAGAAAAATCTGCATTTAATTCGAATTTACTATTCATATTACTATTCATGACAGTCCATTGATTTTGATTCCTCCAATATTAATTACAATGTATAACCTTTAAATGCTTGCAATAAATTCCATATACCCATAATTTACTATTCTAACCATCAAAATTTATTAATCTAAAAGAAAATGAAATTTGAAGAAATTTACCTTATTTCTCTAAAAACTGATTTCCTGAGATATTTTGCTTGAATCTGACAATTGATGCCTTAAAATATAATAATCTAAAGATCTAATGCATTAATTTTGAGTATTAATGCCTTAGACAATAAATGGAACTAATCTGAGAAGAATAGAAGAAGAATGAAGAAAAGAAGAAAGAAAATCGTGCAGAAAAAATTGCTATTGGCCACTGGGTTAAATAGGCCACTGCCCAAAATCCCGCTCGCTAGCTCGCCAACTCGCCTCGACAATGCTACCTCGCATAAGCCAGCTCACAATTTTCACTTCGCGAATCTGCCTCGGCAATGCCACTTCGCATATCCAATTCGCAAATGCCACCTCGCATATGCTGCCTCACGAACTCTTTCTTGCATATGCCACCTCGGCAATACCTTTTCGCCAACTTTGCTCGCGAACTACCACCACGCAGATTCCCTCTTCGCCAAACTCTGCTCGCGAACTGCCACTTCGTACATTCCCTCTTCGCATAATACCTCTTCGCATAATGCCTTTTCGCATAATGCCACCTCGCCTTTTCCTCTTTGCCTAACTCCACTTCGCATATGTCACCTCGCATATGCCTCTTCGCCAATTTCCACCTTGGCAATCTCACCTCGCCACTTCACCACTTCGCATTTGCCAGCTCGCTAACACCAGTCTCTGCTGAGCTGAAACCTTTCTTCGACAACTTACACTTAACCAGCACGCAAATGAGCTACAAACATCCAAACTTCCTGATTCTTTTTACCACTTAAAATATACATGCAGGGTCTCAACAAATCCAAAATTCAAATCACATAAGCAACTATACATACCATGGTAACTCTCTAAAAGTCACCCAGACTTACTGCCTAAAATCCATTTGAACAAACCTGAGAAAATCCACTCTCCATTGAATTATACTTATCTAAATTTCCTAAAATTTTACAGCCAAAATCACAAGACATAAAGGAATATTTCTTATGTTAACACCTTTGGCTCAAATTGTCTCAGTCATTCCCAGAAAATTCAAACATACACAGATTTCCTGCAGAAACACTAAACCAGACAAGTCCTGCTCAAGGAGACATAACTCCTCACACATTCAGAATTTTAACAAGCCATTTAGTAAAATTAAAGATGAGACATATATCCACAATTTTTATGTTTTACACTTTACCAAATTATCTCTTTAAGATCATGCAATTAGACTCATAATATCCTACAACCAGAAATTTACTGCATCTTCTCAAAACATTCATATCTTTAATTAATTAAATTCTTCAAGCATACAATTAATTAAAATGAAAAAAATTGCAGATATTACACAAGGGTAAGTATAAGGCCACTATAAACCCGTAGAACTTTTAACTAAACTTATCTCATACATAACAATATACACTTATCCAATGCAAAACATCATAATTCATCATAAATCATCATTTTATATCATGACATCTCCACTTGTTTTCTACCGATCAAAAGATAGTTCTAACATCAATATGGAACAAATGAGAGTCTATAAATGCCATCCATGGCAACAAAATCCAAACTATTACGTATCTATCTACGGAGCTCTAAAAGAATATTTCTCGATAGACATGATTATATATATATATATATATATATATATATATATATATATATATATATATATATAAAAAAAAAAATATCAAAAAAAAAAACAAAAAAGATTCTTGTGACAAAGAAGACTAAAAGCTCTCTAATGTGTATTAG
>CANXYC010012639.1:0-13119 GCA_948193065.1 Aleurites moluccanus | reverse complement strand
GCAAAACCTAAAACTTGGAAATTTGAGTAATTTTCTTTAATATAAGTATAAGTAATGTAATTCTATGTTAAATAGTATCTAAATGGAAATTAATTGAATATGTAGAGTCAAGAATGAATGAAAGACAGTGATGAGTACCATAAACATGTAAGCAATGAACCAAGGAAATAGAAATGAAAAGGAAAGGAATAAGTCAAGTACACTAGAAAGTGTTCTATGAGATGAGTAATGTATACATCATTATGAATACCCATGTTTTGATTTGTTGACCCAATGAGAATGTTTCCTCCTTGATTAAATGCCACTTTATTATTGTTGATCATGAACCCAAATGTTTCCAAAAGTATGCACACCAAATATTTAGCCACATTCCATGATGTTTATTATTAATTGCTACATTTGTATCAAGAAAAGAAGTTGACACATGATTAATGAAATATATTGACATTGATTGACGAGCAAGCCTTTGTGTATCGATCGAAAGCCATTGTATCGTAATGTTTCTAATGAATACTTGATATTGTTATTAATTTCCATTAGCCTATTTTACATGTGGATTTGACAGAGCTGCCTCTTCGATGGGGTAGTGGGTACATACCGTCGGCAATGTGCATGTTGACTTTACATGTTACCCTAGCTGGGAAAGGTTAATTGTCTTAGCCATAAGACCTGATCAGTCTTGTGTATATTAATACGTGATTGATACATGTCATATGAGTTCCAAGGCCCTTTATCTGTCTTATCTACATGATACGAATATTATTTACCTGTTCATTGATTCCAAACTTCCAAAGACATTTGGTGTGCAAATTAATTAACCTTAACAGGTAAATTTGAAATGCTAATATCCATTAATTATATTTATTGATACTTGACTTCCATTGATAACCTTTATTATCATCTGCTTATATCTCATGTTTAATGATGTATACATGCTCACTGAGTATTTTTATACTCACCTTATTGTGGTTTATAATTTTTATAGGAATGAGATAGAGAAGGCTAATTTCAAGTCAGTTTTTTTTCTGACTTAGGATGTCAAGTACATCAAGGTAGAATTTTATTCTCTAAAGGTCGCGAGTGTCAATTATTAAAGCTCCATGGTATTGTGTGTTATTAGGTGATTAAGTACTATAATGATGTATGAATATTGAAATAATTGATTATTCAGTAGCATTCAAAATGTAATGTGTATTATTTAATGATTGATTCAAGACTTAAAATGAAATTCACATATTTTGAAAAAGATTTTAGAAGTGCCATGTATGTCTGTTAAACTGTGAAGTTGAGAGTATAAGGATGGCAAATTATTGGGAGTGTAAAAATAATTTTGGTGCAGGCTGTGTAATTTATGAAAGACCCAATTTTAGGTTGGGAATAACATTAAAATTACAAAGGAAACTCTGTCAAAATTTCTGTAAAATTTATAAGTAATAAATGGAATTTAAGTGTTGATGGTTGAGTTAAGATTGATTCAATAATTGATAACTGGATTGTTAATGCATTCTACGGGTTTCTGGTGACCTTAGGTTTACCCGTGCCCTAGGACCGTCGCGGTCCAAAATTGGGTCGTGACAGAGAGAGCTAAGAGGGATCATAAAAGAAAGGGAGGACTTGGATCACAGGGCAGGAGAGCGGAGAGCAACTCCCAGCCTAGACAGATTGAGCCAGTGCCCAGGTTTGATCAGAGACCTTCGTCTGGCAGTCAAAGGAAGAGGACAGGAAGTAGGGGACCTTCAATGCTGTTTACACCAGCTTACTCTCAAGGTTCTTTTAGACCGGCCACATAGATGCCTAGTGTGCCAATTTGTAGTTTTTGTGGTAGGAGGCATGAAGGAGAGTGTCGACGTTATATAGGTGCCTGCCTGAAATATGGGTAGCATGGTCATTTCATCTGCAAATGTCCTTTATGAGGTGATCAGCAGACATCTGCTACAATGTCTCAGCCTACTGTACAGATGAGTCAGAATGTTTCTAGAGAGGCTCATAGTAGGGGCAGAGGCAGAGGTCAGGCACCGAGCAATAGTTAGGCCCCAGCAGGCAAAGGCCAGTGGCAAGTTTTTACAATGAACACTCAGGAGACACAGATATATGATAATATGGTTATAGGTACTATTTTAATATAGAATGAGATTGTTGATGCATTATTTGACTATGGTGCTACACATTTGTTTGTTTCACCACTATTTGTACCTAAGTCGAATAAAGAGAGGCAGTTATTGAGTGTGCCTCTAGAGATAGCTACACCTATAGGGGAGAGTGTAGAAGTAAATTATTATTATCCTGGTTGTGTGATTGAAATAGATGATAATTTTATGCGTGCTGATTTGATAGAACTATCTGTACTAGAACTTGATGTGATACTTGGTATGGATTGGCTAACGACACATCGTGCAGTTATTGATTGTTATGAGAAGCGAGTTAAATTCTAGCTTGAGGGGCAACTAGAATTTGAATTCCAGAGTGATAGACGTGAATCTAGAATCAGTTTTGTTTCTTCTATTTAGGCTAAAAGGATGATAGGGAAGGGTTGTTCAACATTCCTGACTCATGTGATAGATGTGCAGAAGACTTCAGCAAGGATTGATCAGATACCAATAGTCTAGGAATTTTCTGATGTCTTCTTTAATGAATTGCCATGAGTACCCCCAGATAGGAAAATTGAGTTTGAGATTGAGGTGTATTTAGGCATCGATTTGATATCCATTCCTCCGTACAGAATGGCACCAGCAGAATTGAAAGAGTTAAAGGTGCAATTGCAGGAGTTATTGGATAGAGGATTTATTAGACCGAGCAATTCTCCGTGGGGTGCTCCAGTGTTATTTGTGAAAAATAAGGATGGCTCTCTGAGGATGTGTATTGATTACAGGTAGCTAAACAAGGTGACAATGAAGAACAAATATCCGTTGCCATGGATTAATGATCTATTTGATCAGTTGTAGGGTGCTAGTCATTTCTCTAAGATTGACTTGAGATCTGGGTATCACCAGTTGAGAATCAAGAAGGGAGATATACCCAAGAATGCTTTTAGGACTTGGTATGAACATTATGAGTTTCTGGTGTTGCCATTCGAGTTGACTAATGCACTTACTGCATTTATGGATATCATGAACAGGGTGTTTAAGCCATTATTGGATAAGTTTATCATAGTGTTCATAGATGACATTCTTATCTAGTCTATGAATGAAGAGGAGCATTCAGAGTATATAAGGATTGTACTGTAGACATTTCGAGAGCATCTGTTGTATGTTAAGTTGTCTAAATGTCAGTTTTGGTTAATTGAAGTGTGTTTTCTGGGGCATATGGTTTGTAAAGATGGTATTAATGTAGATCCTCATAGGGTTGAAGTAGTTGAAAATTGGCCTCGGCCTACTAGTGTTTCTGAGATCCGTAGTTTCCTTGGTAAAGTTGACTCGAAAACAGGAGAGGTATCAGTGGACGAATGAGTGTGACAACAGTTTTCAGACTTTGAAGTCTTGCCTCATGAGTGCTCCAGTATTAGCATTTCCATCAAAGGATGAGAAGTTTATAGTGTACTATGATGCTTCCCAAGTTGGATTGGGGTGTGTTCTGTTGCAGAATCGGAGGATGATTGCTTATGCTTCTCGGCAATTAAAGAAGCATGAGATGAACTATCCGACATATGATTTAGGGATGGCAAAAATAGTATTTGCATTGAAGATCTGGAGACACTATCTGTATGGGTCTAAATGTGAGATATATACTGATCATTAGAGTTTGCAGTATATACTTCAGTAGAAAGATCTGAACCTCCGCTATTGCAAATGGATTGAACTGCTTAAGGATTATGATTGTGAGATCCTTTACCATCTGGGTAAGGCTAATGTAGCAGCAGATGCACTGAGCCAGAAGTCTATGGGCATTCTAACTGACATCTCATTTTCCCGAAGACCATTTGATCCATGAGATGAAGGAGTTAGCTGATATGGGTGTATAGTTGGATTTGGGATCCCAGGATCATAACTAGGCTCTGATAGCCAAATTTCGCGTTAAGCCACTGTTGATTGATGATATTAAGGTGGAATAGGATAGGGTTCCATATCTACTGAAACTAAAGGGAGATGTTCAGAATGGTAAGATGTCAGAGTTTACAGTAGAGGATGATGTACTGAAGTGTGGGAAGTGGATATGTGTACCCAACATTGATGGTCTACGAGATCAGATTATAAGAGAGGCACATTATTCTTCATATAGTGTACATCCAGGAATTACAAATATGTACCATGATTTGAAGGATGTTTATTAGTGGCCTGGTATGAAGAGGGATATAACTCGATTTTTTTCTTCTTACTTAGCCTGTCAGTAGGTTAAGTTTGAGCATCAAAAGCTGTCTGTTTTGCTTCATGAGATAGAGTTGCCAGAGTATAAATAGGAGCAAATTACCATGGATTTTGTAGTCGGTTTACTGAGGACTACACGGGGTTATGACTCCATATAGGTTACTATGGATCGATTGACGAAGTCTGCTCATTTCCTGGAAGTGAAAACCAGTTACTCAATAACTCAGTATGCACAACTTTATGTTGATAAGATTGTATGGCTTCATGAAGTGCCATTGATGATTATATCAGATAGGGGTACACAATTTACTTCTCAATTTTGGCAGAAGTTCCAGGAGGCTATGGGTACTCAGTTACGATTTAGTATAACTTTCCATCCATAGAATGATGGACAATCAGAGAGGACTATTCAGACATTGGAAGATATGTTGCGATTATATGTTTTGGATTTTAAAGGTAACTGGGATCAGTATCTACTGCTGATTGAGTTCTCTTACAACAACAGTTACCATTCGTCGATTGGAATGGCTGCTCACGAGGCACTGTATGGTAGGAAATGCAGATCTCCAGTATGTTGGGTGGAACCGGGTGAGAAATAGTTAGAAGGCCCAGAGTTGATAAAGGAGACAATAGAAAAGGTGCATATTATTAAGGAACGGACGAAGACACTTTCAACAGACAAAAGAGTTATTCAGATCCAAAGTGCAAGGATGTTCACTTTGCAGTTGGTCACCATGTGTTCCTTAAAATCTCACCTATGAGAGGTGTTATGAGATTTTGGAAGAAAGGGAAGTTGTAACCAAGATATATGGGACCTTTTCAAATACTTGAGAAGATTGGCAATGTGGCATACAGATTGGCTCTTCCACCTAATTTGAGCCATGTTGTAATATCCTAGAAAGTTATAACTATCATGCATGAATTAATTCTCAGTATGTGGTCCATTAGTCTTGAAATGATGGGAAATAATTTTAGAGACATAGTAAGAAAGTGAACTTGAAATTTTTCTGGAAAGCGACGGTGTCGGGAACACTGCTGAGAAATTAGCAGTCCAGTCAATGGAAGAATTTCTGAAGTTGATCTAGGGGTAAAAGATCACCATAATTTATGTTTAATTTTGGTAAAAAGAAAGAAGTGAAAATCATTTAGGAACACTGAAAAAGTAACTAATGGCATAATCGTAAATAAATGAAAGTTAAAGGTGAATAGTGGAATTTGGTCGGTCGAGGTTACAGAATGACTCCGGAACTATTTTTATAAATAAGTATAAATTAAAATAAGCCTATTGACTCCCCACTTTGATATCTAATTCCAAACAGAATTGAAAGAATAAATTATAGAAGATTTTGGACCAAAGTGTAATGGATAAAAGTTTGGGGAGTTAGTTGTAATTGTGCATATGGATTTTTCTATTTAATATTTGCCTTAGCCATTTCTATCATCTTTCTTCCTTCTTCTTATGGTGGCCGAACCACCTTCCATGCTTTTTCTTCATCTTTCTTCTTCATTTCTTCACCAAATCCATAGAAAATTGATGGAAAAGTTAAGTTCTCACCTAGTTTTCTTCATTTCCATCTTCAATTTGTAGAAAGGAGCCAAGGATTTTAAGAAGGAACAACTTGAAGATTTCGTCCACTTAGTGAACTTGAGGTAAGAATGTGTTTTATTGAGTTTGATTGATTATTTAGATGTTATTTAGGTTGAATTAGATGGGTTTAGTGTTAATTTGCATCTATGGATGCAATTTTGTTGAAATCCCTAATTTGGTTGGATAATTTGAAGTTGTAAGAAATGAGTTGAGGATTAAGTGTTAGGTTTTGTTAATTGATGTTAGAATTAGTTAATTGGATGTGAATAGATAACAAATTGATGGTTTATTTTATGTAGAATTGAATTTGAAATCAAAGTGTTCTATAAAGGCCATTTGGAGAAATTGGTGAGAATTGAGCTATTCAAAGGGCTTTGGAAGCTTAGGTGAGTCTATAATGCATCAAATAACATGTATAATTGATTGAATTGTTGATTGGAACCTTGCCCTAAAACCCCTCATTTGGCCGAACCATGTTGATACTATTCATTCATTGGAATTTGCTTGGTTTTGCTTGATTTTCCTTAGCCAATTTGATCCATTTTGATGATGTTTAATCTTGTTTCTTGAATGCCTATACCTTGTTTGACAATGTGACTTTGTGTTGGTTGAATTAGACAAGTCAAGTTTGTAACCTAACCTAACCTATTGGCTTGCCATTGTATGCCCACCATATGTTTGATGAAAAGCCTAGTTTATTTGTCTTTGCCCTAGTGGTTTGTAATCCATAGTCCTACCATTTGAATGCCATTGTCACCAGTGACGTTGACATGCCAATTGACCTACCGTTTTCTACCACCGATCCAACTTTTGTTCAATACCTTTATTGTTTAGCATAACCTTTATCCTTGCTTATATATTGTATTCTGTTATGCCATTGGGTCATATACTACTTGATTTGAAAGTTATTGATTATATTGGCAGTGATGATACCATTATTGCATAATGGTGTCTATTGACATATTATCCATTTCTATTGACCTAAATGTGGTTTGACAGAGTTGCCTCACCAACAGGGTAGTGGGTACATACTGTCGGCAATGTGCACATTGATAATGATGCCCTAGCTGGGAAGGGTTATTGGTCCCGGCCATAGGAACTGATTAGTCTTATGCCTACTTGATATGTGATCGACTGTGTGATTACACATAGTCTACGTGTTTCATGGCCCTTTGCCTATCTTACCATATGATTTCTATAATTTGATATGACCATTGCTATTCCTATTAATTATTGATATTGATTCTGTAAACTTATATGATCGATACTGTACCATTATTCTTTATCATGTGTAAACCATTAATTCAGCCTATATTTCATTGATAATGCATATAGATTCATTGAGTATCATTTATACTCACTGTTTATTTGTTTACCCATTTTAGGAGAGGAGTAGGTTGCAGATTTCTGTCTTCTGTCATCCAAGGATATCTGCAGACAGTTATCTGATGTATATATTTTCTGACATTCTGTATTATTTTTGGTGTTCATTATCTAGCTGCTCTATGGGGTATGTATGGGTTAGCTAGGAGATGAACATATGTATATATATATTGATGATTTATTGAGTTATTTGATGATGCATGATATGGCATAAACTGTTACAGCCAATTGCAGAATAAATTACAGAATGCATGGCAGAATAACAAAAGGAATGGTAACTAATTAATAATGAATAATATATTTGAGGTTTATAGATTGTGCATGTGATATTGGGTTCTATGGGTGTCGGTCGCTATTGGCATCTCCCGTGCCCTAGGACTGTCACAGTCTGGGAAACCGGGTCGTGATAGAGGTGGTATCAGAGCACTAGGTTTATAGACTGTGAATATAGGTTACAGATGAATACTGACTAAATTGTAGAGGAATAGTGATTACGTACAGAATGGGGTAGAATTAAGTATACCATGGAGCATAGGATTTTCTTTATCGTCTTTTGCTGCTATCGTCTGTTATATGTTATTATTCTGCATTTTTTGTCATTTTTTGAGACTTTCTATTTTTCCTAACAGATTATAGAGATGTCTGACGATATGGACAGAGATACCAGGGAGGCAGAGGTAGCCTTCAATGAGTCACTGGTGAGGGAGAATACTGTTTCAGAGGATTCGTTTAGATCCTGATAGACTATAGGGGATACAGAGAGGGGCGATGACCCTTTGGAGAGTGGAGATGATGAGGGAGATGATGGAGTTGCGCAGGGAGTTAGCTGATTTGAGACGAAAGAGACAGCAGGTACCTCCACCACCTGCTCCAGTAGTAGTGCCTCCACCTGTAGTACCTGAGGCAGTCCCAATGGCACCGGCTCCTGTGCAACTAGTGGGGGCTCAGAGGGAGCCAGCTGTACAGGGAGGCCGAAGAGTGATTGAGGAGGGAGGAGTATCGATGTTTAGCTTTCTAAAGCTAAACTTGCCTGAGTTTAGAGGAGATAGAGGTACTGATCCAGTTGATTTCTTGGAGGGGGTAGAAAAGGTAGTTAGGAGACTACCTAGTTCAGAGTTGAGAGTTGTGGAGTTAGTTAGGCTATTGCTTAAGGGTAAGGCATGGATATGGTTTTCGAGGCAGATGGAGCCCAGGCTTTATGGTGAGCACCCACCTACCTGGGTAGAGTTTCGACAGGTTTTGATTGATGAGTTCATTACAAAGGGGGTGAGGACCACGTAACTTGGTTAGGTTTGAGTAGCTTGAGCAGGGGGATGGATATGTAGAGGAGTATGCAGAGGAGTTCATTCGGTTGAGTAGGCATACTGCTCACATTGTAACTACAGAGGAAAATCTGATTAGTAGATTTCGGAGGGGTTTGCATGTTGCACTCCATAATGCCTTCTTAGCTGTAGAGTTCACTTCATTGACTACAGTGGTTGATAAAGCTACACAGATGGAGGAGAAATACAAGGCTGAGAGGGCCAAGAGAGACCAAAAGAGAAAAGGGGGTCCCGGATCACAGGTTAGAAGGGGGGAGTGCAACTCCCATCTTAGACAAGCAGAGTCAGTGCCACGATTTGAGCAAAGATCATCAGGTGGTAGTCAGAGGCGGAGAGTACAGAGTAGGGGACCGCCAGTGGTACGATCTACACCTACTTATTTATAGGGCTCTTCTAGATCAGTGGCACAAATGCTTAGTGTGCCAGTTTCTGGATTTTGTGGACAGAGGCACAGAGGGGAGTGCTGGTTACAGACAAGAGCATGTTTGAAGTGTGGCCAATAGGGTCACTTCATTAACAGATGTCCTCTATGGGGTGAGCAGCAACAGCCATCTGTTACAATTTCATAACCAATGGTACAGGCGAGCCAGAATCTGGGTAGAGAGGCTATAGCCAGAGGCAGAGGCAGGGGAGGACAGGCTCCCAATGGTAGTCAAACTTTAGCTGGTAGGGGCCAGGGCAGAGTGTTTGCTGTCAACACTCAGGATGCCCAGAGAGCAGACAACGTGTTTACAGGTACCATCTTGATTCAGAATGAGATTGTTGATGCCTTATTCGATTCTGGTGCTACTCATTCTTTGGTGTCACCACATTTACACCTAAATTGAATAAGGAGAAGAGATTATTAGATGTGCCATTAATGATTGCCACTCCTATGGGAGATAGTGTGGATGTTGATTATTACTATCCTGATTGCATTATTGAGATTGATGATCATATCCTGCGTGCTAATTTGATTGAGTTGCTTATACTAGAGTTAGACATTATATTGGGTATGGATTGGTTGACAAGGCACCTAACAGTTATAGACTGTTATCGGAAGAGAGTTAGATTTCAGCCTGAGGGGCAGCCAGAGTTTGAGTTTTAGGGTGATATTTGAGAGTTTCGAGGTAACCTGATTTCTGCTATCCAAGCCAGAAGGATGATTGGGAAAGGTTGTTAAGCCTATTTGGCACATGTAGTAGATGTACAGAGGTCTTCTGTACAGTTGGATCAGATATCGGTAGTTTAGGAGTTTCCTTATGTATTTCCTGATGAGTTGCTAGGATTGCCCCCTGATAGGGAGATTGAGTTTGAAATAGAGTTGCATGCAGGCACAAACCCGATATCTATTCCACCATACAGAATGGCTCCAGCTGAGCTGAAGGAATTAAAGATACAGTTATAGGAACTATTAGATAGAGGATTTATCAGACCGAGCAATTATCCTTAGGGTGCACCAATACTATTTGTGAGAAAGAAAGATGGCTCATTAAGGATGTGTATAGACTACACATAGTTGAACAAAGTCACAGTGAAGAATAAGTATCCATTGTCACTGATAGATGACTTATTTGATCAGCTGTAGGGGGCCAACCATTTTTTGAAGATAGTTATGAGGTCTGGGTATCATCAGTTGAAGATTAAGTAGAGTGATATACCCAAGACTGCTTTCAGAAGCCACTATGGACATTATGAGTTTTTGGTGTTGCCATTCGGGTTGACCAATGCACCTGCTGCTTTTATGGATCTAATGAATAGGGTGTTCAGGTTTTATTTGGATAAGTTTGTTATTGTATTCATTGGTGACATACTTATTTATTCTAAGAGTGAGGAGGAGCATGTAGAGCATCTGAGGATCATTTTGCAGACACTTTGGGAGCATCGGTTGTAAGCTAAACTATTTAAATGTCAGTTCTGGCTAACCGAAGTGTATTTTCTGGGTCATATGATATGCAAGGATGGGATTAAGGTGGATCCTCATAAGATTGAGACGGTTGCTAATTTGCCACAGCCTACTAGTGTTTTAGAGGTGCGCAATTTTCTGTGTATGGCTGGATATTATAGGAGGTTTGTGAAGGATTTCTCCCGGATTGCCGCTCCACTGGCTAGACTGATGAGGAAACAGGAGCGGTATGTCTGGACGAATGAGTGTGACTGTAGCTTCTAGACTTTGAAGTATTGCCTTACCAGTGCTCCAATATTGGCATTACCAGTTAAGGGGGAGAAATTCACAGTGTATTGTGATGCTTCTCAGATTGGCCTAGGGTATGTATTGATGCAGATTGGTAGGGTAATTGCTTATGCTTCTCGCTAGTTAAAGAAGCATGAAGCAAATTCTCTGACTCATGATCTGGAGATGGCAGCTAATATCTTTGCCTTGAAGATTTGGAGACATTATTTGTATGGGTCAAAATATGAGACATATACTGATCATAAGAGTCTACAGTATATATTTCAGCAGAAAGATCTGAATCTCAGGCAGCGTAGATCTGTGAAACTTCTGAAAGATTATGACTGTGAGATTCCTTATCACCCAGGGAAGGCCAATGTAGTAGCAGATGCTCTGAGCAAGAAATCGATTGGCAGTTTAGTTCACATTGTGATTGGCAGGAGGCCATTGATCAGAGATATGAGAGAGTTGGCATATTTGGGAGTAGAGTTGGAGTTGGGATCCTAGGATCAGAACCAGGCTCTACTAGCCCAATTTTTGTACAGTCACTGTTGATTGATGATATTAAAGTGGCTCAAGATAGGGATCCTTATCTACTGAAGATTAAGGGAGAGGTACAGAATGAGAGGATGACAAAGTTCACAGTAGAGGATGGGGTATTGAGATGTAGGAAGCGTATTTGTGTACCAGATTTTGATGGGCTACGGGATTGGATCATGAGAGAGGCTCACTATTACGCATACAATGTACATCCAGGGATTACCAAGACGTACCATGATTTGAGAGATGTTTATTGGTAACTAGGGATGAAGAGAGATGTAGCTCAATTTGTGTCTAAATGCTTAGCCTGTCAGCAGGTTAAGTTCGAGCATCAGAAGCCATCAGGGCTACTTCAGTAGATAGAGTTGCCAGAGTGAAAATGGGAACAGGTGACTTTGGATTTTATAGTTGGTCTACCACGGACTTTGAGAGGCTATGATTCTATTTGGGTGATTATTGACCGGTTAACGAAGTTTGCTCATTTTCTAGAGGTAAAGACCAGCTATACGGCAGCTCAGTATGCACAGTTGTATGTGGATAAAATTATGCGGCTTCACGGAGTTCCTTTGGTGATTATATCATACAGGGGTACACAGTTCAGATCTCGGTTTTGACAAAAGTTTCAGAAAGCTATGGGTACCTAGTTACGATTCAATACTGCCTTCCATCCACAGACTGATGGGCAGTTGGAAAGGATGATCCAAACTTTAGAGGATATGCTCAGGTTATGTGTTTTGGATTTCAAAGGTAACTGGGATTATTATCTACCATTGATAGAGTTCTCCTACAACAACAATTATCACTCTTCTATTGGTATGGCTCCATTTGAAGCACTATATGGTAAGAAGTGCAGATCTCCAATGTGTTGGGTGGAGCCGGGAGAGAAGCAGCTAGAGGGACCATAATTGATCAGAGAGACTATGGAAAAGGTTCCTATGATCAGAGAGCGGATGAGGACTGCCTTCAATAGGCAAAAGAGTTATGCTGATCCGAAGAGGAAAGATGTATATTTTGCAGTTGGTGATCGTGTCTTCCTTAAGGTCTCAAAGATGAGGCGTAACACCCCAGCTTAAACGCTTAGAACCTAAGGGGTTTCTTGTTTGCTTATATGTTATGCAAGATGCATGTTATTGCTTAAATTGAATGAATATGCATGTTTTAGACAGTTTTACACATGTAAAAGTACATCAAAGGCTGATAGGAAGAAATCAGGAAAAACTTGAAAATTTGTGAACTGGGGGCAAAATAGTCATTTCGCACCCCTTCAAGTTTTTATGGAATTAATACCATAATTAAAAGTAGAAAAGAATTTAAGGGAATGTAAATGATGTTATTTAGTTTATTTGAAGATTTGATGGAGAAATAAACCCGATTGAAAATTGTACCGGGTAAGCTCCTCAATCGAGGTGCTTGAGGTGCTTCGATTGAACTAAGGGCATTATGGTCTTTTCCTTTAAAGTATGGAATTATACTATGTATGAAACCTTATGATATTAGTTTAGGCTTGATTAAATCTAGCCATTAGATCAAATGATGAAGAAATGGACGATTGGATCAATAGGTTGCAAATTTGCTATCTTAAG
Organism: Aleurites moluccanus; assembly: GCA_948193065.1. Lineage (NCBI taxonomy): Eukaryota > Viridiplantae > Streptophyta > Magnoliopsida > Malpighiales > Euphorbiaceae > Aleurites > Aleurites moluccanus. Next base: position 250 of record CANXYC010012639.1, on the reverse strand, counting down.
CACAATGCATTGGATTATTGGCTTTCGTTTTAGATTTGGTGTGGCAAATGTATCCTTAAGCCATCAATATTGAATTTGATTAACCAATGGCATAAAAGTATGAAAGATGGATGGATGGATGGATGGCTAGGTTTCACAATTTTAATCATAAGATTGATGTATAAGATCACACCTTTTGATATTTGGTGGATTTTTCCCACCACTTCACCATTGTCATCTTTCTAAAGCTTTAAAAGTTGCATAATTTTCA
>CANXYC010012636.1:0-14137 GCA_948193065.1 Aleurites moluccanus | reverse complement strand
TTGTTCCTCTTTGATGAGAGATGTCTTCTTTAGATCATTAAGGAACAAGAGAAAGATATGGAATGATATAGAAGAATGCATTTGAATCCCTTTGATTATATGTATGAATATGGAAATTATATGATGTTATAATTTATTTGGCATTAATGAGAATTGTGATTTATGAGTTCTACGGGTTTATGGTGGCCTTAAGCCTACCCTTGCCCTAGGACCGTCGCACCACTGGAGTTGGGGTGTGACAAAACATCAATCATATTTTTATCATTATCATTTCATAGCTTTCTCTTGTTCCTTATTGATCAAAAGATGCATCTCACATCACTAAGGAACAAGAGTACCCAAAAGGTAACAATTCATATATCATATATATAAGCATCCTCAAATGACTAGCTACGGAGCTCTAGAATATACTCCCAATACATATTGTGTCATGGTTCCATATAATGAATATACAAAATCATATGTCAAAATATTTACAATAAAGGCTTCTTGGAAGAACGAGTCAAGAAGCTTGATCTCCTCTATTAGCTCCCTCACGAGCTACACTATCACCTGAAATCCACAGAAGAGGAGTGAGCTTTCAACTCAGTAAGATATGAACATCATAGATCAAGAATCTGAATATCAAATCATGGTCATGTACATATATTTATATATATATATAGGTATGAGAGAATCACAAGGTTTTATTTGAAAGAACATGAGTGCCTATAATAATTAACACTATCAAATCATATCACAAATCGAATCATGGTTCTTGTTTAGAATATAAAATGCCCACAAAGAATGGCATTATCAAATCTCATTTGATAGAACTGATCTCATGTCATAACATACGTATTAGTAGCCTTACTACCTTAACGAGAACGTATGCTTGGCCAGGCATATGCCTAGAGCTCATGGTCCCCTCTAGATGGAACACTGATAAAAACCCTATCAGCTGGGCTCCCAAAGTGCACTATGGACCAATGAATTTACTCTCATTGGGAAGAGCATTCTATCCATAGAGTCATATGGTTTCAATCTCATAAGAAGCATATTGGTCGTAAGACCATCAACATATATCATCATTCAAATCGGGTTTAACAAGTAAGAAACATATGAGCTTGACCCAAAAAGGTAGATCAAGTCATTTACATTATATATATATATATATATATATATATATATATATATGGCATTATCATTTCATAATTCGGCAATATCAAATATATAAGAATTAAATGGATGAACAATTTAAGAATGCTTGGTCATATGATTTCAAAGGATCAATAAACAAATGAAGTGTTCATACTTACCTCTTACACAATTTCTCTTAAATTTTCTTTAGCAATTTGCTCAATTCCAACTCCTTAATTACTTTGATTTTCTCCCCCTAAGAAATTTTCCCAAATATCCAAAATTAGGATTTTCTCCAAATCAATAATATTTAACATGATTTCTGAATATTTAACCATCTTAGAGTCTCTATTCGTAATTCCCAACATCATTTAATTATTTCTTAAAGAAAAATCTGCATTAAATTCGGATTTATTGTTTATGCTATTATTCATGACAGTCTCAAAATTCTGATTCCTCTAACATTAATTACAATTAATGACTTCAAATTGTTTACAATAAATTCTATACACCCAATATTAATTATTCTAACCAATAGACTTAAATAAATCTAAAAGAAAATAACCTTGGAAGAAAATTTATCTTATTTCCTCAACACTGAAATTCCTGAGATTTCTTGCTCAAATCTGATGATTTCTATCTTAAAATAGAATAATCTAGAGGTCTAAGGCATTAATTTGAGTATTAATGCCTTAGAAAATAAAATGAAACTAATTCTGAGAAAAGACTGAAATTAACGAAGAAAGAAGAAAGAAAAAATCGTGAAAAATGCTACTGGGTTGCTGGGGTTAAATAGACCACTGCCCTAGAAATCTCGCTTGCCAGCTCGCCAATCCGCCTCGGCAAAGCTACCTCACATATGCCAGTTCGCCATACTCAGCTCGCACTTCCCAGCTCGCCAAACTGATCCGGCAATGCCACTTCGCTATACCAGCTCGCGTATGCTGCTTCGCCAAACTCTCCTCGCGAACTCTTCCTCGCGGATGTCACCTCGGCAATGCCTCTTCACCTCTTCACTTCGCCTATCTCCCTCTTCTCCAAATCCTGCTCGCGAATTGCCACTTCGCACATTCCCTCTTCGTCAAACTCTACTCGCGGATTGCCACTTCGCACATTCCCTTTTCGCATAATGCTTCTTCGCAAAATGCCTCTTCGCAAAATGCCACCTCGCCTTTCCTCTTCGCCAATTCCTCTTTGCCAAAGCCTCTTTGCCAAAGCCTTCTTCGCACATGCCATCTCGCATATGCCTCTTCGCTAATTGCCACTTCGGCAATCTCACCTCACCACTTTACCACTTCGCCAACTCGCAAAATGCCACTTCGCATTTTTTCGGCTCGCCCCACCAAGACTCTGCTAAGTTGAAACCATTCCTGGATAACTTACACTTAACCAGCTCACAAATGAGCTACGAATATCCAAACTTACTAATTCTTTTTGCCACTTAAAATAAACATATAGAGGCTCAACATATCAAATATTCAAATCATAAAGGTAACTACACTGACCATGGTGACTCTCCAAAGTCACCCAGACTTACTACGTTAAAATCCATCTGAACAGTCATGAGAAAATCCACTCTCCACTGAGATATACTTATCCAAAAATCCTAAAATTTTACAGACAATAACACAACACATAAAAAAACATTTTTTTATGTTTACTCATTTGGCTCAATCTATCTCAGTCATTCCCAAAAATTCCAAATACACATAGACTTCCTGCAGAAATACCCAACCAAACCAGTTCAGCTCAATGGGACATAACTCATCAAAAACACAGAATTCTACCAGGACATTTTATAAAGTTATAAATGAGACATAGATTCACAACTTTCTTGTTTTATACTTTATCAAATTATTTCTTTAAAATCATGCAATTATCCTCACAAAAATCCTGCAACTGAAACCAGAAATTTTGGATTTCTCATACATTCATATTTTTAATTAATTTATTTTTCAAACATACAATTTAATTAAAATGACAGAAATGGAAGGTATTAAAGTCATATTATTTCAAAGAACGATAATCAAATGAGATGTTCATACTTACCTCAACACAGTTTTCTCTTGAAATTTTCTCTAGCAAATTTTCAACTCCAACTCCTCAATTATTTTGATTTTCTCCTCCTAAGAAATTTCCCGAAATATTCAAAATTAGGGTTTTCTCCAAATCAATAATATTTAATATGATTTATGAATATTTAACCATCTTAGAGTCTCTATTCTTAATTCTCAACATCAATTTAATTATCTCTTAAAGAAAAATCTGCATTAAATTCGGATTTACTGTTCATGCTACTATTCATGACAGTCTCAAAATTCTGATTTCTCCCACATTAATTACCATTAATGACTTCAAATTATATGCAATAAATTCTATACACCCAATATTAATTATTCTGACCAACAAACTTATATAAATCTGAAGAAAATAACTTTGAAAGAAAATTTACCTTATTTCTTCAAAATTGAATTTTCTGAGATTTCTTGCTTAAATCTGATGATTTCTGCCTTAATATAGAATAATCTAGAAGTCTAATGCATTAATTTGAGTATTAATGCCTTAGAAAATAAAATAGAACTAATCTGAGAAAAGACTGGAATTAATGAAGAAAGAAGGGAGGAAAAATCGTGAAAAATGCTACTGGGCTGCTGGGGTTAAATAGAACACTGCCCTAAAAATCTCACTTGCCAGCTCGCCAATCCGCCTCGGCAAAGCTACCTCGCATAAGCCAGCTCTCCATTTTCACTTCGCACTTCCCATCTCACCAAACTGATTTGGCAATGGCACTTCGCAAAAGCCACTTCACTAATCCATCTCGCATATGTTACCTCGCATATGCTACCTCGCCAAACTCTCCTCGTGAACTCTTCCTCGCATATGCCGCCTCGATAATGCCTCTTCGCCTCTTCGCTTCTTCACCTCTTCGCCAAACTCTGCTTTGCGAACTGTCACTTCGCACTTTCCCTCTTCGCATAATACCTTTTCGCATAATGCCACCTCGCCTTTCCTCTTCGCCAAACCTCTTCGCAAACTTCCTCTTCGCCAAACCTCTTCGCTAAACCTCTTCGCCAGATTCCTCTTCGCAAACTTCCTCTTCATGAACTGCCACCTCAACAATCTCACCTCGCCACTTTGCCACTTCGCCAGCTCGCATTGCCGACTCGCAAAATGCCACTTTGCATTTTGCCGGCTCGCCACACCAAGACTCTGCTAAGTTGAAACCTTTCCTGGACAACTTACACTTAACTAGCTCACAAATGGGCTACAAACATCCAAACTTATTGATTCTTTTTGCCACTTAAAATAAACATGCAGGGGCTCAACATATCCAAAATTTAAATCACCAAGACCAACACACAGACCATGGTGACTCTCTAAATGTCGTCCAGACTTACTGCCCATAATTCATCTGAACAGACCTAATAAATTCCACTCTCCACTGAGGTATACTTATCCAAAATTCCTAAAATTTTATAGCCAACAACACAATACATAAAGAAACATTTTTCATGTTTACACCTTTGGTTCAATCTATCTCAGTCATTCCCAAAAATTCCATATACATACAGACTTCCTACAAAAATACCCACCCAGACCAGTTCTGTTCAATGGGACATAACTCATCACATACATAGAAATCTGCCAAGCCATTTTACAAGTTATAAATGAGACATAGATTCACAACTTTTATGTTTTACACTTTACCAAATTATTTCTTTAAGATCATGTAATTAATCTTACAAAATTCTACAACTGAAACCAGAAATTTCTGGATTTCTCAAAACATCCATATATTTAATTATTTAATTCTTCATACATATAATTTAATTAAAATGATAGAAATGGCAGATATTACAACTAACATCCATTTTAACATCTCTTAGAAGAATATTAAAAATTGGGATGAATAACTACTATTCACACAAAACCCTAAATCCTTAGACATTTCATGTAATCCATAGTAAATGTTATTTAAGGCTCATAAATATCTATACATAACTTATAATCATCTATTCTAGCCATAGATTAACTTAACCTGAACTTAGAAATGAATTTTGAGAAAATTACCTTGAAATCCTAAAATGGAGATTCTTAAGAAATTTGGATTCTTGAAGTTTTTAAAGGTTTGATTCTTGATTCTTGTGTTAATAAAGATGAAATAAGTGTTTGAGAAGAGAATTTAATGACTTTATGGGTGAGTGAAGTGTATTTATGAAGAAAGAGAGGAAGAAAGATGAAATGGGTGAGCTGAAAATGAAAGAAATGAGCTCATGCTTATATAGACCTGAGGCTTCACGCCCGTGAATTGAGTATTCATGCCTGTGAAAGTCAATTTCTTAGGAAAATGAAAAATTATGCAGAAAATATTCTCACGGTGGTGAAAGATCTTTCACTCCCATAAAAACTATCTTCATGGTGGTGAAAGGCATCTTTATGGTGGTGAAAGGTATTTTCACCCCTATGAATAATTGATGATGAAAAATTCTCATATTTTCTCCATTCTAACTTGTCCAAACTCAATCAACTTATACATACATATGTTAACACCTCAAAATTAGTCATAACTCATCATGTCTTAACATATAATCATTCTAGGAGTAATCTATACTCAACATAACATTCTAGATTATCTACCATGCACATATAAACATACACATACTAACATTCATCAAACAAACATGAATGAATACATATCTATTCTAACATTCCAAGCACTGGGTATTACATGAAATGTTGCACACTAAGTTTCGATGAAATGCCTCAATGAACTTTACTTCATGCCTACTAAGTGTTCAATAAAATACCAAAGTGAACTTGCCGCAATGACACCGATGGCACCTAAACCCTACCTTGGCCGAATAGCATTGAACCATAATTCCATTGTTATATTTACTTGATTATTGGAAACCTAATGAGTTTATTGGACATTTGATTGGTTCTTATTGCTACTATTGTCTAATTGCTACCGTATTTGATTTATAATATACCTATTATGTGTTAACATGAAAATCTACCTTTCAATAGGGGTAGTAGGTGAGTACCATCAGCATTGTGCATAATGATAATGCTACTGGGACCCTTGCTAGAAGGAGGTTATTGTCTTAGCCATAAGGTCTAATCAACCTTATATCATTATTACTGGATTGGATATTCTACCAGATTGTAAAACTTTATTGATATGTTTACAGGCCCTTAACTCTGTCATGCTTTGCTATTATGAGCTTATCATTAATTCATGTTACCTTATGTCTCTTGTATTGATTACTTTGATTGATATGTTATTTCCATTGACATATTGGACTTGTTATTTTCTATTTGATATTACCTTAATTATTGGTGCGCTAGCCAAATTATAACCTAACCTTTATATGTATAATGACATATTTATGACTCAATGAGTATTCATTACTCATTGTTTAGTGGTTTAACATTTTTCAAGTCCGGAGTAAGTTAGTGGTAGCAGTTCCAAAGGCTTCATTCTTCATCTTATTGGAACCAGTGATATAATGTAATATATGTATGTCTTAAATATATTTTGACTCTTAGAATGCTCATGATGCTACTAGTGTGGTTGTGTAATAATACTTATGGCATGGTTATGTATATTAATAGATAACTAGTATGATGGATATGTATGATAGACTTAATGATGATTATGTGACACGTTACCAAAATATTAACTAATAGTAATGGATTGGTATGATATTATTGTAAATATAATGAATTGAAAAGATGTGATAACAGGGTTCTACTGGTATTGATAGTGTAGACTGTTCCCACATCCTAGGAACATCATGTTGCTGAATTGAGGATGTGACACTGGGTTATATGTGACTATTATATGATTTAGACTAAAATGCCTTATATGTTATATGTGTACCAGATCTATTTATAGTGCCCTATTTGTAAATAGTACTTGGACTTAATGTCTTATATGTCATTTGATAAGTTTGGCAAAGTCTTTCCCATTATAGTTGTGGTGTTATAATTACTTGAATGATGGTTGATAAATGTTAAAGTTGATATTTGAATTTAAGGTCTTATTCGAATGTCATATGAAATGTGAATATTTGAATATGAATTGTTGCATTGTCTTAAATGTGTTATGAAATGCTTGAAAATTTCTTTATGATGTTTATATATGACTTAATGTAAGTAAAATGGTTAGGAAGTTCCCTACCTCATGTGTTCTTAATGAGTAAAGTGGTGTATACTCATTCTCTACAGACATTTATTTTGAAAATTATTAAATTATTGGTAAGGATATTTTCTTCTTCCATCTTTGAAGTCAAACCGGGTCTAGAACATTACAGTTCTTAATGTTTTTAGAGGATTTCCGGACTACTAGGGAAAATAAGAGTTTGATAGATTTATTGGACTATTTATTTAAGATTATTTTCCAATTATTTAGATTTAAGAAGTTTATTATTTATTATTTAATTTAGTAATTATACCTTCATATTTTTAAATGTATTTTCTAGATTTAAAGTATTGGAGATTAAATAAGATTTCAGGTTAGATACATTTTAATTAGGATCTTATAAGTTATTATTTGATCACTTGAATATGTTATAGTTAGACTTGTGTGGTTGGACTCCTGTCTAACTGAATGCCAGTCATGACCTCAAATTTAGGTTGTAACACTCAGAATCAATATTAGAAAGACAACAATCTATAACTACTTCTTGAAAACCTCTAATACACCATTGCGAATGAGGAAGGCCACCACACTTCTCCTAATTATATAAAAGATCATTAAAATCCCTAACAATATACAAGGCGAATTAGATAACCTTGATAAACTCCACAAAAAATTCCAAACTCCCTTCGTCGATGTTTAGGAAAACCATAATAACACGTCAGTCTCCACTTAGTAGCAGAGCCACCTAAAACTCTAAAGTCTATATGATTTTGCAAAAACCCCATCACCTGCACATCATTCTGCAATCTCCATAAAACTGCAATCCTCCCACCCTTATCAATACGATCCATAACAAAATGACATTGAAACCTTAACTTATACTTTAATTCCACTACTTTACTTTCTAAACACAATGTCTCATATAAGAAAACAACATTAGGCAGATTAGCTTGAATAAGCTCCATAAGAACATTAATTATTCGAGGTTTGCCTAACCCCCTGAAAGTTCTAGCTAAACATTTCATGGCTGATGGCAGGACTAGTGACCAATTCCCGCCGATAAAAAAAATCTAAAGTTGCAAATACACCATGCCTTACCATAACCAACTCATTCTGCTATTCCACCACCATCTCCTCATAGCCTAAGACATCTATCTGCCTACACCTCTTTCTTTCCTCAAACAAATTAAAACCGATTTCCTCACAATCTAGCCCATCCTTAGCAATACCTACTTTAGGCCTACTCGAATTACTTGGCCTATTTAACATAACCTGCTGACCTATATTGGAAATAATCCCCAAATTCCAGCCTATTATCCCATTTATATTGAAACCACTTATCTCAAAAGATCCCCTCTTATCCCCAACCGCCATATTCACCACCTCTGTAGATTGCGCCTTTGAAATCAACACCTTCCATTTTGTTCATCCACCACTGCATTGCACTCCTTCAACCATCACTCACTGCTAAAATCCATCTACGGACAAGTAGGACCCTTTAACCAGACACCCATTCACGCTTAATGTCACTCTCCTATTTAGAGAAATAAACATTACAAAATTTATCTGAATGTCCCAACAGTCCACAAATGAAACAAAAAGTAGGCAAGCATTCATATTTGAACAACACCCTAATCTAGTCATCTCCAACACATTTAATTTTCTTCATTCTCTAGCACCTAAAAACCACAACAGAAGGAGAATGAGCCTTCAACTCAATGAATTATGTATATATCATACTGTGACGCCTTGCCCGAGCATCAATTCAGTTCACTCAAGGAATTGAAATGCTCATTTGGGTGATTTTTCATGCAATCAATACAACTTTTGCCTTACATTCGTAAATCATTCTTTACCTTTAACTTTGAAAATTATTTTGAGAGTCGCCACCTTAATTTTTATGAGAAAAGAAAGGAAACCCAATTTTGACTCCAAATTAATTCCAACAAAAAAGACACTAGAACTTCGAATCAGGACTGAGTTCAAGGACTAGGTTTTTAGTTTTAAGTAACTCAAACTTGACTTTAAACTTACTTTATGATTTATAAAAAAATGTATGTTTTATGAACAATTATAAAATGGCTTTTATAAAATAAATAAATTGCATAATATTAAAGCAAAGTAATAAAGTAAGCAATAAATAAAACAAATAAAACAAAGAATATAAATTAAGCTAATTATTACAATAAAAACCTAAAATAGGGGATATCAACTCTAACCCTTATGGGCTCTAGGTTGATCATACATTCCCCAAAATTACATAAATTAAACAAAATAATACACAAATAAAATAAAATAAAGAGAAAAATAAATAAATAAAATAAATTGGAAGAAATGATTTTTTGTATTTGAAGTTGTAAAATAGCCTGCATGCGTATCCCTTTGAATGAGAATCAAAACTCACGTAGTTCTCCCTTTTTGCAATGGGGTTAGGTCTGATTTTAAGAAAAAGTCTAATTTTACCTTTATCTTTTTATCATGTTTTGATTCTTTATTTCTACACTTTACCAAATTAAAGAAAGGTAGAAGGAAGAGAAATGCAATTTGATGCTTTACTAAATTAAAGAAATGTAGAAGAAGGAGAAATGCAATTTATTGAAAAGATGAGTTTAGAGAAAAAGTTCCTTGCTTCGCGACTTGTGTAGTGGAAGTCTTAAAGTTCTCTCGAATTGAAGTTTTTTTTTTTATTAGGGGAATAAATTAGTCTAAGTTGATTAGTTAGTTTGTTTTGTCAAAAAATACTAAATTAACTCAAAGAGAGATCAATTTAGGGTTCCAAATGCCAGGAAAAGTTTTATACTCCTTTAACTCAAAGAGAATTAAAAAAATCAGTTCGAAATCAAAGAGAGATGAACTGTTTATGTTAAAAGAATATTGATTTAGGAGAGAAAAGGGAGAGCCAACTAAGAAAAATTCAACTTTGTTGTTTTGGTGTAAATTTTGAAGGCTAGAAGACCTTACATTTATAGCCGAAGGCTTGGGGAAGAAAGGTCACAAATTTTGATATAGGATTTTGCAAAATTCAGAGGCTGCCACAAGCCCTCACTGGCGGCGCCACCAACAAAAGTAGACGATGCCATTGCCTTGCCAGTGCGCTGCTGGCGGCACCCTCGGCATGGCATGGTGGAATCGCTAGTTACACATGGCGGGTCCCAGTTGGTTTCTGTCTCGGTTGGCTATTTCGGAGGCGGTTCATACCCTCGTTGACACTGATCAATCTTTACGGTCCTGAGTTTGCTTGGGGTGTGAAAATACATGTTCACAACTGCCCCTATCTGTAATACCCCATATTTATGCATAACAAGTTTTTGGAAAATAAGTTCTCAATATATGGATTAAAAATATCGAAATGACCAATAATAATTTTAGAAACTCAGTTAGAGTGAAAACGAGAAAATTTTTCAGAAATCATCGGTACCAATATCGTTGCTGTAAAAATAGCGGAACGGTCCACAAATGAATTTCTGAATTTGGATTGAGGGTAAATGATAAGGTATACTCATGTGTGAATACACTAAAAAGAAATATGAGAAAATACTTAAGAACACCGATAAAGTAAGAAATGGCAAAATCGTGAATAAAGGGTACTTTCGGTGGATAGTGAATTTTGGCAGTTCGAGTTTTAGAACGGCTCTGAAACTATTTTTATTAAATAGTATTAATTAAAATATGATGTTTAAACATTCACTTTTAATTTTGATTCCCAACGGAATTATCAGAATGATTTACCGAGCGAAAAAGGATCAAAAATGAATTTTGGAAAATTTGAGGACTAAAGTGTAATTTGCCTATTTGTCTTATTATATAAGCACAAATTGGCCAAATTTTCTGCCCATTTGGTTTTTCATCTGTAGCTCATTTCCTTTCTTCCTTTTTGATTTTCTAAGTAAGATTTGTGAAGAAAAAGTGTTACAAATGCAAAACTAAAACCATAAAAACTATAAATAACCAAATTAAGCCATAGAAATCAAGAAAAAATTCAAGAATTTCAAGAAAGGATTTTCGACCAAAGTGAGGGTTTTGGGGTAAGTTGGTGTTTTTTTTAATTAGCTTTAATTGATGTTAAAAGGAATGGGTAAATGGTTTAATTGCATCAATTGATGCATTAAACAATTTTTCCCAATTTAAAACCCTAAAATTGAAGTTGTGTAATATAATTTTGAGTATAAGGATTAGAATAGGTAAATTAACTTTAGAATAAGTCAATTGGGTATTTATTGATATTTAATTGACGTTCATTTTGTTGCAGAAAATACGTTTGGGAAAAATTGACAAAATTGGCCTTAAACGAGGATTTAGGAATTTGGTAGCAAATTCGTAGCATTTGGTGATTTGTAGGTTTAGGTGAGTTTAATATGCATCAAATTACTTGCCTAAATTGATAAAATGCCAATTGGATTCTATTTGTGAAAAAGGCCATTTGGCCGAACCCTAATTGTGGCATTTTGCCAAATATTGTGCTTTGGTTTTGGAATTATTTTCCATGCCAAATTGATGTGATTGTTGAAGATTATTGAGTTGTGGTTATTTCCTAATAATTTCTTTCCATGTGTATGTACATTGATAATGTAAAATCTGCCATTTTTGTTGTATTTTTATTAATTGTATGCTTGAGGAATTAATTAATTAAATATATGAATGTTTGAGAAATTCAGAATTTCTGGTTGCAGTTGCAAGATTTTTATGAAGTTGATTGCATGATCTTAAATAAATAATTTGATAAAGTTTAAAACATGAAAGTTATGAATTTATGTCTTATTTTCAATTCTGTAAAATGGCTTGGCAGAATTATGTGTATATGATGAGTTATGTCCCTTTGAGCAGGACTGGTCTGGTTGAGTATTTCTGCAGGAAATCTGTGTTTGTTTGAAATTTTTGAGAATGACTGACATAGATTGAGCCAAAGATATAAACATGAAAAATATTTCTTTATGTGCTGTGTTATTAGCCATAAAATTTCAGGAATTTTGGATAAGTATATCTCAGTGGGGAATGGAAATTATCAGACCTGTTCGGATGAATTATAGGCAGTAAGTCTGGGTGACATTTAGAGAGTCACCATGGTCTGTGTAATTGCTCTTGAGGTTTAAATTTTGGATATGTTGAGCTCTTGCATATTTATTTTAAGTGGCAAAAAGAATTAGGAAGTTTGGATGTTTGTAACTCATTTGCGAGCTGATTAAGTGTAAGTTGCCGAGGAAGAGTTTTAGCTTATTAGGATCTGGTTATGGCGAGCCGACAAAATGCGAGGTGGCATTATGCGAAGAGGGAATGTGCGAAGTGACAGTTCTCAAAGCAGAGTTTGGCGAAGAGGGAATGTGCAAAGTGGCAATTCGCGAATAGGATTTGGCGAAGAGGGAGATAGGCGAAGCGAGTTGGCGAAGAGGTGAAGAAGCGAAGAGGCGAAGAGGCATTGCCGAGGCAGCATATGCGAGGAAGGGTTCGCGAGGAGAGTTTGGTGAGGCAACATATGCGAGGTGGCATATGCGAGCTGGAATAGAAAATTGACTTTTGTGAAGTGGTGATTGCCGGATCAGATTGGCGAGCTGGCTTAGGCGAGGTAGCATTGCCGAGACGAGCTGGCGAGCGAGATTTTCTGGGCAGTAGTCTATTTAAACCCAGCCATCCAGTAGCATTTTTCCACTATTTTTCTTTCTTCTTTCTTCATTATTCTTCAGTCTTTTCTTAGATCAGTCTCATTTATTTTCTAAGGCATTAATATTCAAACTTAATGCATTGGATCTCTAGATTAGAATATTTCAAGGCAGAAATTGTTAGATTTAAGCAGAAATCTCAGAAATTTCAGTGTTGAAGAAATAAGGTAAATTTTCTTCCAAGATTATTTTCTTTAGATTTATTTAAGTCTGATGGTAAGAATATTTAATTATAGGTGTAAGGAATTTATTGCAAGCATTTTAAGGTGATACATTGTAATTAATGTTGAAGGAATAAGAATTTATGGACTGTCATGAATAGTAACATGAGCAGTAAATTCGAATTAAATGCAGATTTTTCTTAAGAGATAAATTAAATTGAGGATGAAAATTAAGTGTCACGACCCATCCCGGGAGTCGCAATGGTCCTAGGGTATGGGTGATGCATAAGCGACCAATACCACGAAGAACCCCAATGTACTATCTATATGACATGCAATAGACAAAATAACTTAATGAATATAAAAGTGCTGAGGAAAATTCGATAGCATTTCCCCTAAAATAGGACTATGCCCAAAATCAAACACAAACATATATCACTTCAATAATATCCCCAATCATTCCAACTACTGATCCCTTCTGGTTCTCCACCAACAATCTCAATATATATATATAACATACAACTCATCAATATATATATATAAATAAGCCAAACATTAATTACAAGCAACATAATAAATATGCAAACTTATCATTATATCTACATGCCAAAATCTATACACAGTACCATGAAAACTATTTTATTCATTGTTTACATAACTTTAGAGTTTGATATATACATGCAAACCAACTTCCAAGGCAGATGAAGATATTGCCAATGGAATACGTGCCTCACCAAAAACCTGAAAAAATATATTGAACACTAAAAGAATGAGTATAAAAATACTCAGTGAGTTCAAAAGCATAAGAATACAGTAAATGCATAATAATAATAATAATAATAATAATAATAATAATAATAATAATAAATGCCAATAATATGCATAAAATATTTAATAAAATATAGCATATGATATATTAAATACTTTACTATAATAATAATCCAATATTACTCATATAAATCATTTTAGGTAGCACATATATGATATCACAGGATTTGGGTCACTTTTGAACTTTATACTCAGCACTATCATAAAGTGCACTGCACTAGGGAATATAA
>CANXYC010012567.1:0-12349 GCA_948193065.1 Aleurites moluccanus | reverse complement strand
TAGTCCTATCCTTGAGAATATTGCTACTAACCTTTTCAGGTTTCGATTCAACTTAGGTAGTATAAAATTTTTCATGCATTTTTGTATATAATTACTTACTGAGTATTTTATACTCACCCCCGTAGTTGTAAATCTTTTCAGGTGACGGTGAGGTCCGGGTTCCACAGGCACATCCTTCTCCACCGTGGACTTTTGATTTATATATGTAAACATTATGTTTCAATCTTTTGTTCTATAAATTGGTCTAGTTGCTCCATGGTATTGTAATATTAAGTTTGAGTAATTAGATTTGATATGTATGTATCTACTTATATATAATTGTGGTTAGTTGTCTATTTTGGATGATATAACAGATATGTTATGATTATGGTTATGAAATTAATTTGAGAAGTATGAATGAATTAATGAAGTAGAAATGAAGTTGAGTTGAGAATGATATTGGAAGTGCTAAATTTGGTAATTTGATAAATGGGCATGTTAAAAATACAAAGGAAACTCTGCCGGATTTTCAGCAGGGCATAGGCATATTATATGTAAATGAGAATTGGTAGGAATTATAGTATAGTAAAGCATGAATGGTCTTGTAGAAAATGAACTCTTAGATGAATTAAAGCTTATTAGTATTGGCTATATTATTAGGGGTTCATCGAGGTACTGGTGGCCACTGGCATATCCTGTACCCTTGGACCATCGCGACTCCCCGGTTTAGGTCGTGACATTACCTCAATTATTTGCCAAATCATACTATAGAACTCTTAAATATAATTAAAAATGATAAGTTAAGAATCATTAACTTAGATTAAATTCTTAAATTCCATCTTCTTTCTTCCTCCATAAAGCTTGAATACAAATTTCCTTCACATGCTCTCTTCCTTCCATCAATTTTCTATCTTCTTTTGGTTGATTTCTTTGGAAGGAATAGAAAATATTTTGGTTTCTCTCTTCTATTAGTGGTTCGGCCACTCACTCCCCTTAGCTAGCTATATTCATCCATTTATACACCAAACAATAGAAAAAGAAAATAAAGAAATGGAAAATTCTAGATTTATCTACTTGGCAATTTCCTATTGAACATAAAAAAAAATTCACATTATTTAATAACTAAATAATTATTTCCTCACAAAGAAAATCCTCTCCATCACTCCATACACTATTTGACCAGCCACTTAGCTTCATTTTAGAATGGGTGGGTCCCATAACTTTATTTAATTGCATTATTGGCCTAAAATTTTCCTTATTTATATTTTTGACCCCAAAACTTTCTGTAATTTATTCTGTCTATTCTGTTTAGATTCAACCTCAAGTGTGGGGAGTGAAATACCTTATTTTAAGTTGTTCTATCATTTAAAAATAGTTCTGGGTCATTTCTGGATCCCAAACAATAGATTTCCAAAATTGCCCCCTAATTGCCTTTATTTACAATTTTGCCAGTACTCTTATTTTCAGTGTTCCAAAATAGTTTTCAACACTTTCTTTCGACCATAATTTTACATAAAATTAACTTATTTCATCCCCCCAAGTCTGGGTCAAAAATTCTTAATTTAGTCAGACTACTATTTTTCCGGCAGTGTTCTTGACACCAATGATTTTCAGAAAAGCATTTCATTTGCTTTCTAACTGTGTCTCTAAAATTTTTTCCCATCATTTCAGTACTTTTAAACCATAAACTGAGAATCAATTCATGCATACAAGATGGGGCTTCCTAGGTATTACACTAAATATTTTTCAGCTCTTTCTTTTCACTATAATTACACATAAAAATATGTGATTCTCTTCCCCCTAGTCTGATTCATAAATTCATCTATTGACTGGACCGGTATTTCCCAGCAGTGTTATTAACAACGATATTTTTTGAGACAGTACCACAAATGCATTCTAACTGTGTCTCAAAAATTATCTTTAGTTATTTTGGTGTTTCCATACCAATAATTGTTCAATCGCGGTAGTATTTCTTAAGGTATCACAAGAACATAAGGTAAATAAAAGATTAACTTATTACATTAAAAGGCAAAGAATAGGAGACGTCAACTCTATTTCTCAATGAAAATTTTAGATTGACCACACATTTCCCAGAATAAAGCAAATGCAAAATAATTTAGCAAAAAAAGATGGTTTTTTGGTGTTTTTGGATTTGAAGTTATGAAACAATTTACCCTCGTATCCCTTTGAATGAGAATTAAAACCCACACAGTTCTCTGTTTTTGCAAAAGGGTTAGGTCTGATTCTAGGAAAAGTATGATTTTACTTTAACCATTTTATCATGTTATGGTTGTTTATTGATGCTTTACCAATTAAAAGAAGGAGAGAAATGAATTTGATTTTGAGTTTAGAACATGATACCTTACTTTACAACTCTAGCGGAGGGCATATCAGGGTTCATCCGGATCGGAGTTTCACTTTTGTTTGGGTAACCAAATTAGTCCAAAGGTTAGATTATTGACCAATTTTAATTACCAAGTATAATTAGTTAGTCAAATTAACACAAAGGCGATGCTAGATTAACTCAAAGGGATATCAAATCTAGTTCTTCTATTCCTCTAACTCAAGGAGAGTTGAAGAAATCGGTTTAAAATCAAAGAGAGATGAACCGCTTATGATAAAGAAAGTTGAATAAAGGAAGAGAAAAGAGAGCCAACTAAGGAAAACTCTAATTAGTTATTATGGTTTGTTTTTTGAAGGTTGATGGAGGCTTATATTTATAGGTAAAAGGTTGGGGTCAAGATGGACAAAATTACGATGTGGGATTCATAAAATCCAGTGGGACCACTTAGCAGCACCTGAGCTTCCTATTAGCGGCAAAGGGGATTCACTTTAGCGGTAGGAGCTTCCCTTGATGGCGATGCCACTAGGTGCTGTGACTTCCGCCACCAAGTCAAACAGCTACCGCCAGTGGCAGGGCTAGCAGCCACCAAGTTCAATTCTAGCCCCTTTTTGTTTGGTTCACCCTATTCAAATTTGTTTGACCTCTAGTTGACATCAATCATCTTGGCATGCTCTTGTTTGTTTGTATCGAAGTCAATTTAAATCTCTAGTCAATCGCTAACCAATCATGCATGGCCCGAGTCTGCTTGGGTTGAAAAATTACGTGTTCACACACCCAAATACTTTATAAGAAGGATGAACTACACGTATTTTGATTCACATTCAAATGGGATACGTAAGCATACTCTTCAATCAACCATCAAATCCAAAATCCTAAAAAAAATTATTTGCTTTAAATTTGTTTATTTTAGAGGACATGTGATTGGCCTAGAACCCATAAGGGCTAGAGACAATCTCTCATATTCAAAATTGAGGAACAAATGATTCACCTAGAATCTTTAAGAGCTATAATTAATATCCTCAATTATTATTGATGTAACTACTTAATTTCTTTATCACTTTCAGATTTATTTATCGTTTTATGATTTATTTATTGCTTTCTATATAAATGCAATGCTATAAACCAAACATCACGAAAATCATCATTTAAGTCAAAGATAATCAAAAGCCAAGTTAGAATTTCTTAAATCTAAAATCTCGTCCCCGAACTCAGATCTGTTCAAAGGTCTAGTGCTTTTATCCATTTGTGCAAATTGGAATTGGACTCATTTTTGGGTTTTTCCTTATCTTTCCCCAATAAAAGAATAAAATTAAGGTCCCCAAAACTCATTTTCAAAACAAACTTGAACTCAAAATAAATTTCCAAACAGAAATGAAAGTTTTAAGTGAATTAATAAATAGATTTTCAAGCTGGTTAGGTATTTCAGCAATGTGAGATCGAAGCCTGAAAAAGTAGCAATTCGACAGATCTTTGCAGTGGTTCAGGCGAGGCCTCACAGCTGGAGACTCCACTGGGACTTGTGATTTTTATATAAAAAAAAAAGAAAAGAAAAAGAGGACTACTAATTGATTTTTGAAAAATAAAATATTTTTCAAAGAAATTTGAAACTTGGCTTTCAAATTAAATCTAACTTTACATTTCATGCATCATTACATGGACTCATTGTCCATCACCAATTACGAAATTCAGCCTGGGTATGAGTAGCATTGATCTGGCATCTGTCATTGAGTATGTTGGGAGATAGTGAAAGTAACCAAACTCACGATGAATTCCTAATCATTTTTGGAAGGTATGCAATACCGTTTGACCCACATAAGTGGTTAGGTATATTGCTGCTCTGTGAGACCCTGTTATCCAAGCTAACCACCTAGTCTTCATATAGTTGACCCTAGAACTCGATCTTTATTAGGGTTTATGTACCATAATAATTCAAATGCTCATGAAATGAATTTCCTCATGCATGCATGCATATCATGCACACATTTATCTATGAATAGACTATGCCCTGTAAATTTGTGGACCAAGGACAAAGATTAGGTAGTCAAAATCCTAAAATAGTATCCAACCAAAAAACCCTAGTGAAATAGAAACACTTATCTCAAATAGTACAAACCCGATATGTACTTTGTACCAGTGAAATAGAACCACTTACCTCAAATAGTATAAACCCGATATGTACCCTAAACCAATGAAACAGAACCATTTACTTCAAATTGTACAAACCTGACCTGTACCCTAAACTAATAAAATAGAACCACTCACCTCAATAGTACAAACTTGACCTATTCCCTTACTTAAGTGAAACAGAACCACTTATCCCAAATAGTACAAACCGGACATGTACCCTATACCAATGAAGCAAATCCACTTACCTCAAACAGTACGAACTAGACATGTACCCTATACCAGTGAAATATAATGCTTTTTTGCAAACAATGAACCTAACCCACTAAGCCGTTACCATGCCCATAAATAGTGAACCTAACATACTAAGTTGTTACCATACCCATAAATAGCGAACATGACCCACTAAGCCATTACTATGCCCACAAATAATGAACCCGACTCGCTAAGTCGTTATCATGCCTATAAACAGTAAACCTGACCCACTAAACCATTACCAAACCCACAAATAGTGAACTTGACCTATAAAGTCATTACCATATCCTTAAACAGTGAACCTGAACCCACCAAGCTATTACTATGTTCGCCAATACTAAACTGACCCACTATCCTAGTTACCTATATAGTGAAAACAACCCACTATTCAACTACTAAATTGAATTGTCAAATCCAAACAATGAAACTGACCTACTGCCTTACCACTAAATTGACTAAATCGACATGTGAAAATCTAAACAGTGAATCTGACTCGCTAAACAAAAAACCATGTTGAACCTATGCCTAAATCAATCCATGGATCCAATATGACTTACATGACTTAGAGGAATCCTTTTTCTAGATAGTCGCTCATACCAAAACCCGCACTAGGCCTTAGTAGAACCTACATGTCACTGTGCATAATAGACCTGCACCATTTCTACCAATGACTCATAAATTGATCCTTTTCCTTTTATTATTATACAAGGTACCAATAACCGAAGAGTCCAACCCTGAAACCATGAATACTCTGCTCACTAACCTCCTTAAAAGACAAAAAGACACATTTTGGGCTGTTTCAAAGGCCCAATAGAATATGTTTGCTAAAACTCTGAATAAACAATGTTTGTCCATCATCCAAAAAGTTAAAAAGTATGTTGGAACAAAACCCTGGAACTTTTCCACCTCCTCAAAATAACAACCCATCTACCTTGGCTCCCCCTGTTATTGATCTGACAAATAATGGGAAAGCCTATGAAAATGTCCATGTCTAGTTCACCTCTCACGTCACACCAGCCTCCTCTCTAAATCTTTTTCAGAGAGGAGAAGATTCTGCTACGTCTAAGGCCATAAAGTTAATGGAAAAATTTGAGGCCATGGAAAGGACCTTCAAAAGCCTTTAAAAGCATGATGACCTGATAAATGTGGATACTTTTGTCTATTTTTGAAAGTTAGGCTCCTATCTAAATTCAAAATGCCTGAAATGGACTATTTTCACAGCACTACTTGCCCCAGGATCCACCTAAAACTGTATATAGGGGCAATGACCCCGTTACGGATAGATAATGAGCTCCTTGCTCAATTGTTCCAGCAATCCCTAACAGGTGTTGCTATCTTATGGTTTGTGGACCTTGACCTAAACTTCAAAAGGACCTAGGATGATATATGCAATGTATTTGTTAAGCAGTACCACTACAACATTAAGGTGGATATCACCCAGAGGGATTTGAAAACCACCAAACAATATCAGAGGAGTCTTTCTCCATTTTCCTGACTAGATGGAGAGCATAAGCAACTCAATTGGTGAACAAGCCTATTGAGCTAGAGAATAATGATATCATTGTCAATAATCTTCTTCCTATTTACCGAACACAATACTTGCTCAACTTCAAGGCTCTTATTGCCACAATTTCTAAAATAAAGGATTTAACATAGAATGGGCAAATCAAGGATGAATCCTCTAGCTCTAAATACAAAAACAACACCAACTACACCCCAAGCACCAACAGCTCCACTAATGAGAAAAGTGGAGAAATAACATCCATTTCTAACCACCAGCCCTTGAAATTGGACAATAGGTCCTTCACTGACTTGGGCCTACTTTTGAGCACGATATATAAGAGTGAACACGTGATTTTGCACCCCAAGCAGACTCAGGTCATACCAAACTAATTACCAATCAATTGAAAATCAAAGTCGATATCGAATACAGACAAACTGGATCGTACCAAACTGATCGGCGTCAATCTGAGGTTAAATAACTTTGAATCGGGTGAATTAGACCAGATAAGCATCAGGCCGAACTTGATGGCAGCTAAGCTGGGCTTTAGCGGTAATCCCAAGCCTAGTTAGTAGCACCGCCAGTGGCAAAAATAGCCTTGGTTAGCGCTGCCACATATAAGCTTCTGCTGCCAACCTTGCATCCTTATGTTACCATCCAGGCTTCCATCTACCACCAAACTTCAGCATAGGTGCCACCAAACCCAGAATGTGAATCCCACATTGGATTTCAGTATAGTTTTCCCTCAGACTTTTCCCTATAAATATAAGGCTTGACTGTCTTCACAAAGCAAACTGACTCTCATTGAGTTACAAAACCGCTAAGTTAACTTTTTCTTAGTTGGCTCTCCTTTCTCCCCCAATACTCAGCTTTTTTATGATAAACGATTCATTTCTCTTTGATTTCGAACCGATTTCTCCAACACTCTTTGTGTGGGAGAAATAAAAGACCTAGAGTAATATTTCTTTGAGTCAATCTAGAAGTATCACCGTTCTATCAATTAGATTAATTGAATAAACTAGAAGAATGTCGTAGTGCTGACAAATCAATTTGAAGCACACTGTTGTGCTAAAAAATCAACTTGAAACATGCCTTAATGCTGACAAATCAACTCAAAGCACGTCGTTATGCTGACAAATAAAATCGAAGCATGACATAGTGCTAATCTTGCTAAATCAAAGTGGAACTCTGATCCGGGTGAACTCTAAGAAGGTGTCCCCCTCAAACCAAGGTATCATGTTCGTACCTCAAAATTAATTGGTATAAATCAATTAAAAGAACCATGAAATCAATCTTTTCTTAAAATCAAATCAAATCCCCTTCGTAATAAGGGAGAACTGCGTGTGTTTTGATTCACATTCAACGGGATACGCAGGTAAGCTGTTTCATAGCTTCAAATATAAAAACACCAAAAACTTTCATTTTTCTTAATTTAATCTGTTATTTTAAGGAATGTGTAGTTAACCTATAATTCTCTTTGAGGGCTAGAGTTAGCATCCCCTGTTATTAGCTTTTTGATGTAATAAACTTTTTTATTTACATTCTTTACTTTAAAAGTTATATTATTGTCATTCATTCATTGTATAATTTCCATTTATAAATTGTTCATGAAATCTAAATTTTATAAATCAATTGTTAAATGGAAAGCCAAAATGAGAGTTATTGTAAACCAAAAACCTAGTCTCTAACCTCAGTCCTGGTTCGAAATTCTAGTGATTTTATCCACGGGTTATGTTTTGGAGTCAAATAGGGGTTTCCTTTCTTTTCCCTTAAAAAAAGAAGGTGGCGACTCTACTAAATTTCAAAACAAAAGATTAAAGAAATAATTTGGTTGAAGCTTCCATTAGTTCATGGGAAACCACTTTTTTTATTTGAGCATCTTGGTGCTTGAGTGAGGCCTCACAATTGGCAACTCCACTAGGAAGAAAGTTTTTCTAAAGTTAAAGAGGACTACTAATTGGTTTAAAAAGAAAATAGTACACTTTTTTTTTTTTAAAGTGACTTTTGTTTTGGATTTTTATTTCACTATTGATTTGTACGCATCACTTTGCATAACCAGTTACGAATCAAAAACTTCAGATAGTGAGTAGTATCGACCTAGCAACTCTCTTTGAGTATGTTAAGGGATAGCAAAAGCATCCACCCGCGATAAATTTTCAATCCTTTTGAAGTGTAATGGTAGTAGTACTGTTGGACCCACGTAAGGCTCTTTGACTCACATATGGTTAGGTATATCACCACCTTAGTGTGACAGGTATCCTTTAAACCAATCCACCTAGCCTTCATGTAATGAACATTTGATCTTGGACTTTAGGGCTCATGAACCATAATATAGTTGAACTATCATCATGAAACCTTTTTTCATACCATGATCATGCATCCATAGGATGCTCAAGCAGCCATAATAGATTGGACCAAGAATCTTTCTGAGTCAAAAGCCTTGTACCCGCAACACAGCTAAGACTCATATATTATCATAGATTAGGAGCCCATTTAAACCTTTGTTAAGCCATACCTAACCCATGGTTCTTATCTTTTAAAGGTACTAATGGCTGACTTACCCGGAACAAAAGTTGGTACTGATCTTGAAACCATGAACACACTTCTCACCAACCTCATCAAAAGGCAAGAAGACACTTTCCAAGCTGCCATAGAAGCCCAATAAAACCGCTTCATTGAGATGAACCTCTAGTTCACTAAAAACATGAACCAACAGTGCTGGTCCATCCTCTAAGAGGTGGAAACCATACTAGACTCATACTCAGCTACCAAGTCATCTAACTCAAAGACCAATGCCTCTACTTCAAAGCTCCCCGTAATTGATCTAACAAACAATAGGTCAACCCCGAGTGTAACTATTACCAATTCTCTCTTCCAATAATGAGAAGACCAAGATATGTCTATAACCAAGAAACTCATAGAAAAGGTTGAAGCCATGGAAATGGTTCTCAAAAACATTAAGTGGCATGAGGACTTGATTGATGATGATTCTCTCACACTTTTTCCCAATGTAAGGGTCCCACCAAACGTCAATATGCCATCCATTGACAATTTTGATGGAAACACCTACCCCAAAACTCACCTTATGATGTATATGGGGGCAACGAATCCTCTTGGAGTAGACAATGAGCTCCTTACTCAATTGTTTCAACAATACCTTACTGGAGCTACTATGAGATGATTTGTTGATCTAGACACCAACTTCAAAAAGTCATAGGATGACATTTGAAATGCTTTTGTGAAACAATACCATTACAACATTGAGGTTGACATCACAATGAGGGATATTGAAACCACCAAGCAACAACAAAAGGGAATCCTTTTCCATTTTTCTTACTAGGTGGAGGGCAAAAGTTTTCCAAATGATGAATAAACCCACTGAGCAAGAGCGAATTGACATCATCATTAAGAAACTCCTCCCAACATACCAAACCTATCTCCAGACTCAATGTCTCTTAGGTTTTAAAGCTCTCATTGCCACAACATCTAAGATTGAAGATATGATCCAAAGTGGGCAGCTCAATTATGAGACTTCAAACTCTTCAAGTTTCAAAAGGAACACTAAATACTCTCCTAACTCAAATAACTCCACCAATCAAAAAGGTGGGGAAGTGTCTTGTCCAACCATCCTTTCATGAGGCTTGAAAGGAGATCCTTTACTGACTTAGGCATGCCTTTAAGTATGGTATTTAAAAAGGCATTGGAATCCAAACTAATCACACCATTAAAGCCAAGGGCACCATCGAATCCTATACCCAAAAGCAAGAATATGAGTGAATATTGTGAATATCACCAAGGCCATGGAAACAAAATTGATATACGCAATAATCTAAGGCACAAGATCTAAGATATGATTGATAGTGGCAGCATTCTACCTCTAGGTCCCAGGCCCAACATTACAAGCAATCCACTTCTAAACCATTAAGTCCAAATCAATTGCATCCATTCCTCTAAGCTTGTCACGACCCAATCCAGTGGGCCACGATGGTCCTAGGGTGTGGGAGATGCCGAGGCAACTGGCATCCGTAGAACCCATCAATCACATCAATACAAACGCATACTAAAAATAATATCGCAATGGAAACATCTATACCCATCATCAATCATATAACAATCTATAACCATACACTCACATAAGTACTATTCATTCTGTTACTTTATCATTCATTCTGTAACTTTCTGTAATTACTATAGTCATATCATTATTTAATCTCCAATATACCTATACATATATGTTCATACACTAACTATACCATATATAACCCATGGAGCAGCTAGGATATGAACATACAAAATAATACAGTGTTAAATAATTACACTGCTATAAAAATTACAGAATCTACAGAGTCAAAATGCTGGGATATCTGCCTCCTACTATACACCTGAAGAGGGAAACAGTGAGAGGGTGAGTATATATGATACTCAGTGAATATAATATGCATCGACCAATAAATGGATAATGGAATATCAATAACAATAGGAAGATGAGATAAATAAATCAATCTGCTCGAAATCTCTGGATACAGAGTCAAGTGCAGAATATAACTGTAAGTCAACAATCACATCAATGGAAAGTATATCACATGGATAAGATAAATAATGATGGATAATGACAAATATAGAGCCATATGCATATAAATGTGTCAAGCACAAATCAAACTCATATCAATAAACATAAGACGGATCAGGTCTTATTACTAGGATTGATAACCCTTCCCAGTTAGGGTATAACAATATACATTGTACATAATGCTGACAGTATGCACTCACTACCCTATCGGGGCGGCAGCTCTGTCAAATCACATCGGAATGAATAGAATCAATAAACACATCAATAGATACCATTCTCAATAATGGCATCACCAAGTATCAATAACTCATCATCAATCAATTCAATGAGCAATTAAGATATCAATAACAATCGATTATACAATGACCAAAGGTCTAGCAACCAACAATGGGATCAAACATAATTTGGTCATTTAAGGCCAAAAAGTTGACACAATTGGCATGCCATTGTCACTGGCGACAATGGCATTCAAATAGTTGGCCTGTGGATTTTTAAGCTAGGCATTTTATCGAACACATTGTGTGCAACAATGGAATGATATTTTGGCAAGGTTTTGGTGCAACATTGACATTGCCCCAATTATCAACAACAACACACAATGTAAGCAATTCCATAGGCATTATATACAACTTAATAAACATCATCAAATGAATCAATTTGGCATGTAAAAGCCATAGGAAAAACAAGAACACAATAAGGCAATTTTGCTCTAAAGTGGTTCGGCCACTTTAGGGTTTTCACATATGGATTCCGATTGGCATTTAAACACTTTAGGAATAACATATGATGCATAAAAGACTCACCTATCACTCCAAATCACTAAGCAAAATTGCTTTGCTATTAATTTGTTCAAATTCCTTAAAGTAGGCAAAATGACCAATTTTGTTCAATCAAATTTTCTACAACAAACCAACCATCAATTACTCATCAATAAACATCCAATTAACTTATTGTATACTCAATTTATGCCACAGCCCAACTTAGGAGCCATGACGGTCCTAGGGTACGTGTGATGCTTATGCTACCAGTACCGCGAAGAACCCATAAACTATACTATATGGCATGCATACACAAATAAGCTTAATATAGCTTAAACAATCCAAGAAAAATCGGGCAGCATCTCCTCTATATAAGGAGCATGCCCTGCTGCTAATATCACAATATAAGCACTTTTATATATAATCACATCCATCTCAAGCAAACAGGATCCCTCTGGATCACTACAGTAACTCAATCTCAAATACAACACAATCTTAAATATGAACAACTATATATCAATATTAACTTATACTCCAAGCACTTTATATAACACAATGCATCAAACATATACAATTTACATGCCAACTAAAAACAGTACCATGGAACTTTATCTATATACTTTATTTACAACAACTTTTGAAATTGGAATTTACATAATATACTAAGATTCCAAGGCGGAGATGAAGTGCCAATGGAATGCGCGCCTCTCTGCTAACCTGAAATGTTAACCAC
Organism: Aleurites moluccanus; assembly: GCA_948193065.1. Classification (NCBI taxonomy): domain Eukaryota; kingdom Viridiplantae; phylum Streptophyta; class Magnoliopsida; order Malpighiales; family Euphorbiaceae; genus Aleurites; species Aleurites moluccanus. The sequence continues at coordinate 85 of CANXYC010012567.1, read as the reverse complement.
TAAAGGGGGTGAGTATATAAATATACTCAGTGAATCCAGAATGCAGAAAAATACTGTAATAGCAAGATATAAAGAAATGCCCATA
>CANXYC010012537.1:0-11352 GCA_948193065.1 Aleurites moluccanus | reverse complement strand
AAATTCTGCAACTTTTAAGCTTTTAAAAGATGACAATGGTGAAGTGGTGGTAAAAATCTATTCAAATATCTTAGGTTTGATCCAATGGTTTAGGTTTCATGGTAACTTTGGTGAAACCTAGCCATCTAACCATCCATTTTGTTTACTTTAATGCTATTTGTCCATCCAAAGTCAACAATGGTGGCTAACACATACATTTGCCACACTTAATCAAAAACTAATGGCAAAAATCCACTACATCAAGCTTATGATAGCAAATTTGCAACCTACTGATCCAACCGTCCATTTTTCCATCATTTGATCCAATGGTTGGATTTAATCAAGCCTAAAATAATATCATAAGGTTGCATACATAGTATAATTCCATACCTCAAAGGAAAAGACTATAATTCCCTTAGTGCAACCGAAGCACCTCAAGCACCTCAATTGAGGAGCTTACCCGGTACAATTTCAATCGAGTTTATTTTTCCATCAAATCTTCAAATTAACTAACTAACACCATTTACATTCACTTAAATCATTTTCTACTTCTAAATATGGTGATAATTCCATAAGAACTCGAAGGGATGCAAAATTACCATTTTGCCCCCAGTTCACAAAATTTTAAGTTTCTTCCAATTTCTTCCTAACAGCCTTTGATGTACTTTTACATGTGTAAAATTGTCTAAAAAATGCATATTCATTCAATTTAAGTAATAACATGCATCATACATAACATATAAATAAACAAATAAAACCTTAGGTTTGCCCTTTTACAGCTTAGGTTCTAAGCCCTTAAGCTAGGGTGTTACAAAACCCTGACATTTATTAATTATTTGCCTATTTACTATTGATTACCTAACTATTTTCCATTAAGTGTTGCATATTAGATTCATTGAGTATTTTATACTCATTCCTTTAGTTGTTTTCCATTTTTTGTGTACAGAGTAGAAGGTAGAATTCTAGTCTTTTGTTCCTCTGTGGATTTCTGCAGTGTCTATTTGACAGTGTAATTATTTTAAATATTATATTTTGTGTATATTATTAGTTTCTCCATGGTATGTATATGGCATAGTTAGACTGTGTATATGTATATATGATAGTATATGGAAGGTAAATATTAATATGACATATGATGATAATGATTATAGCCAATAGCAGAACAAATTTCAGAGAGACAAATTACAGAGTAGCAGAGCATGTAATGAATATTAATTAATTATTGGATAATTATCTGATAGTAATTGAATATAGGATATGATATTGGATTCTACAAGTGTCAGTCGCCTTTAGTATTTCTTACATCCTAGGATCGTCATATTCCGAAATCAGGATGTGACAATAATCATGTGCATATGAAAGCATAAATCAAACCTCAAATTGCCTTCGTGTTCGAAAATTATCTCAATCCTGAATTTCACGCCCGTTACAATGTTTCACGCCCATTAAAATTATTTAATGCCTGTGAAAAATCGTTTTGTACCTTTTTAAAAATTTGGGCTTGTCTTTCACAGCCGTGAACGATCTTTATGCCAGTAAAGACTCGGATATTTAAAAAGACGCACCCTCGTCTTTTCATTTCATTTTAAAATTTCTATCTCTCTCTTCCATTTTCTCTCAATTTTCAGAATTCTAAATCCTTGTTAGAGTTTTTCTCTCTAAATTTTTCACCTCCTTTTACATTATTTTCCTATAAATCTTCATCATTCTCTCTTCAAAACCCTAAAACTATGGTTAAAACAAATAATATGGGAACTAGAGGAAGAGGAAAAGGTCTAAATTTGGGAGAAGCATCTCAAGCTAGAGAGGAACCGGTAAAGCTTTCCTTCAGTCTCTCATTTACCTCTCAGCATCACAATGACAGATTCTTAGTTCTTAGACAGCGAGGTCATCCGGTAAGCGGTCGAAGAAAAAACTTTACTGATTTAAGAATGATTGGATTGAATGATTCTGTCACTAAGTATTGCGTATATTTATTCGGTGATAGACACTTTTCATACTACTCATCTAACTTACATTTAAAGCTAGTCTATAAATTTTTCACAACCCTACTTGTGAGTCTTGCTGGTGATATGACATTTAGGCTAGGCAAAACCAACCGTTGTCTCACTTCTGATGCTCTTGGTAGTTTGTTTAAGCTTAAATCAAGTGGGGTATGCCAAATTTTAGACCATTGGGATCCTTCCCCAGTTTGGGAAGCACTGATTGGCATTGCTCAATTTGATGTTTGGATGACAAAAGCTTCTAAAATTCATAACCCTGCTCTTCGAATTATACATCGATTTCTCACCTACTCAATTTTTACTAGAGGAGACAACAATGGAGCTGTAAGTTGCAAGGAGCTATTTGTTTTAGACTGTTTGCGACAAGGAGTCGATGTGGATGTTGCTAGGTGATTTGTGAATGCATTCAAAGATATGAGATTAAAAGTTAAAGGCAAACTACTTATTGGTATGTATGTGACTAGGATTTCCATTCATTTTGGTATTGCTCATAATCCAGAATTCAAAGTTCCTCTCACTCCCAAGGATTATCTGGATATATCAACCTTTCATGATATGGGAATCGAGAAAAATGTTGGTGATGGATGGGCTTTAACTACTACTGATGGAGATGATCAAGAGAATGATGAGTCTGATGAAGAGCTAGTTGCAATGTTTGATGAACCATCTCGAAAATGTTCTCGCAATCCCCCTTCGACAGCACCTCAATCTAGCTCTCAACCATTTAGTTCAGCAAAATCTTTTTAGAACCAAATGTTGGAGCATTTGACTAGGCTTAACACTAGGTTTGTCTCTTTAGAGAATAAAATTACATCTCGGCTGGATCGACTTGAAGCAAATAAAAAAGAGCAGAAACAGTCAGTGGACAGTCTTCGCAGTGCATTATCTCTTAGAAATAACCCATCCAATGACTCTTCCATTCCCCCTTCCTCATAGTGCTATTTGCTAAAGCTTTGTTTATGTTATCATATGTTATCATGACTAAGTTCATATGATTGGAACATTTCATATTTTGATGTTTATTGAATGAAATACAAATTTATTATGAAATTTCTCTATTTTTTTTCTTGAAATATTAGTATGTTCAAGTGAAGGAACCATTTTTTATTATTGATAAAAAGGAGATAATCTGTATATTTGAATGTTGAATATGTTTGTTCAATTAAGGGGGAGTTTTAACTCAGGGGGAGTATTTAGTATTTAGTATTTATCTGGCTTATTTAAATTTTTTGCACATTATTTTGTCATCATTAAAAAGGGAAAGATTGTTGACTCTATAATGATTTCGATGATGTAAATTAAACTAAAACAAAGTATTAATTGCATAATATATTTGAGTTACAAATGATTCTTTAACTTGTGTTTAAGTGTTTATTTAAAAACAGGGATTCACGCTCGTAAATAAGATTAACGCCTATGAATATAATCAAGTCAAAATATGAAATTTACTCAGAAAGGATCTTCAAGCCCATGTACATTTCTTTAAGGCCGTGTGTAACACTGTCATATATATATATATATATTTTTGTACATATATGTGTGTATATAATTTTAAATGGAATTGGTCTAATTAATTGATTCTGCAATAAGTATAAATTTTTACTTATTTAATTATTTTGATGAAGATAGTAAATGAGCATGGAAAATATTCCTTGGTATAATATTGATTGAAATTCCTAAAAATTGAATATATATTCTAAGTAACCAAAGAATTGGGGATTTAGAATATCTATAGCGAAATTGCGAGCTAGAAATGGCGAGCAGGACTTGAGAAGAGGAATTGGCGAGCCGACATTTACGAAGAGGCATTGGTGAGCTGGCCTTGCAAAGAGACAATGCTTAGCTGGCCTTGCGAAGAGGCAATGCCGAGCTAGCTTTGTGAAGAGGCAATGCCTAGCTGGCTCGAAGTGCGAGCTAGAAATGCGAAGAGGAAAGTGCGAGCCGACAATGCGAAGTGGAAAAGGGCAAACTAGAAATGCGAAGTGGGATTGCGAGCCGACATATGCGAACTGGCATTTGCAGGCCGGCAATACGAAGAGGCATTGGCGAGCTAGCAATTACGACCTGGCATTTGCGAGCTAGACTGGCGAAGAAGATCTGGCGAGGCGAAAATTTTACTGAGGCAGTGGCCTATTTAAAGAGGCAATAACTGATACAATTAAACACGTTAACTTATTTTCTTTTATTTTCTTCTCTGATTCTCTGTTCTTCATGTTTGTATTTTCTCCAAGGATAGACCGAACACTGTTCTTCTTCTTCTTCTTCGATTTCACGAATTCTCTATCAAAATTTCTGGAGAAAATTCGTAGAAATCATACATAGAATCTGTGCTTATCTCTTTTTCTATCCTTAGCTAGTGGAGAGGAGTTGGAAATTTCTAGAGGCAGTAAAGGATAAAACTCTGCCATTTTAACCCATTTGAGGTAAGGGTTTATTTGTTGGTTTTTATTGATTAAATAGATATTATTTAGGATGAAATAAATGGGTTTAGTGTTAATTTACCTAGATTAATATTAAATTATGAAAATCCCTAAATTTGAGGGTTTATTTGGAACTTTGAGATATAATTTGATAAATTAGTGATGGGTTTCATAAATTGATGATAGAATTAGTCAATTGGATATAAATGAACAACTAATTGATGATTAATTTGATGTGAAATTGTAGATTGTGAAATTTGAATTCTCAAAGTAGCCAAAAATTAGGAATTTTGAAGAATTTGTGCTATTGGCTATTGCTTTGGCTATTGGAAGGCTTAGGTAAGTTCTACATGCATCATTTGACATATCAAATTGTTTAAATTAATTGTTGGACACTATTTGGGAAAAACCCCCAAATGGCCCAACCATACATTTGTGTTACCCTTTGAATTTTCCTTGAATTTGTACTCATATTCTCTTGCCAAATCAATTCATATAATGCTATATATCTTTGATTTATTGATAGTTACCATTTCAATCACCGAATCCTATTTTGCCTTATGATTTATCCTTAATACCAAACCTTATTTGATAATTGTATATTGTACATGTCATGGCCATTATTGATATTGCATATTGAAATGATTGAAACCGAACTGATTGATTGATTGATTGAATCCAGATGCCATTGTTGCTGATGGTATCCCTTGTTATTAACCTTGATATGGTTATGGCAGAACTTCCAATTTGAAAGGGGAGTGGGGAAATACTGTCGACCTTGTGCACATTGTATATTTGTACCCTAGCTATGAGGGGTTATGGTCCTGGCCATAGGGTATGATTAGCCTTATGCTTATTTGCCCTGATATGGATGAACTAGTAACCTACATGGTCTAATGATTTGATTGTTTGGAGATTGTATGATTTCTTTTCATACAGTCCATCCCATTATCTGTCTTTCCATATATACATATACATATATATATATATTAACGAACCTATATGATGATTACTTGACATTTAGTCGGTACACTGATATTTCATTTATTGATACCTTTGTTTATTTGACACCTGTTACTTATTGCGATGCATGTGAATTCACTGAGTATCATCTATACTCACCCATTTATTGTTTACCCCTTTCAAGAGAGGATTAGAGTTGCAGAATCTAGACTTTTATTTCTCTAAGGATTCTGCCACAGACTTTTAGATGTATTTACAGATACTCTATTTTGTATAACAATTATATCTAGCTAGGAGATGAACATGTATCTGATGATGGTATTATTGTATGGATGATATTATGTGTTAATATGATAATGTGATAATTGATGATCAGCCATTTCAGAATGTATGACAGGTTAATAGAATGATTGGTAATTAATGAATATGAATATTATATATTGTAATGATAGGATTGATGTGACTGATATTGGGTTCTATGGGTGCCGATTGCCATTGGCATCTCCCGTGCCCTAGGACCGTTGCGGCTCAGGAAACCGAGTCGTGACAGAGGTGGTATCAGAGCGCTAGGTTTACAGAATGTGAACTTAAGTTACAGAATGGGATAGAATTAAGTATACCATAGAGCATAGGACTTCCCTTTTCATCTATTTCTGTAATCGTCTGTTATATGTCTATATTCTGCGTTTTACTGTATTCTGATACTGTTCCCGTATTTTCTCGATATATTACAGATATGTCCGATAGCAGGGACAGAGATACTAGGGAGGCTGAGGTTGCCTCCAATGAGTCCCTAGTGAGGGAGATGAGTGTATCTGAAGGATCATCTAGATCCCAACGGACTTCAGAGGATTCAGATAGAGGAGATGACCCTTGGAGGGTAAAGATGATGAGAGGGTTGATGGAGCTTAGGAGAGAGATGGCAGAGATGAGGAGAGAGAGACAGCAGGCACAGCCACCGCCTGCTCCTGCGGTAGTTCAGCCACCTATAGTACCAGAGGTTGTGGCACCAGCTCATGTGTAGCCAGTGGGGGCTCAGAGGGAGCCAGCTGCACTGGGTGTCAGGAGAGAGATTGCTGAGGGTGGAGTCTCCATGTTTAGCTTTCTGAAGCTAAACTTACCAGAGTTCTGAGGGGACCGAGGCACAGATCCTGTAGACTTTCTGAAGGAGGTTGAGAAGGTAGTTAGGAGACTACCTTGTTCTGAGCTCCGATCAGTTGATTTGGTGGGGTTGTTACTAAAAGGGAAGGCCTGGACATGGTTCTCGAGGCATATAGAGACCAGATTATATGGAGAGCACCCACCCACCTCGACAGAGTTCCGCCAGGGTCTAATTCATGAGTTCATCACTAAGGGTGTTAGGACCCGTAACCTAGTGAGATTTGAGCAGTTGGAGTAGGGGGATCGCTCAGTGGAGGAGTTTGTTGAGGAGTTCATTCGGCTGAGTAGATATGCTGCTCACCTAGTACCCACAGAGGCAGATATGATTAGTAAGTTCAGGAGGGGATTAAATGCTGCATTATATAATGCCCTTCTTGCCACAGAGTTTACTTCTCTAACCACGGTGATAGATAAAGCTACTCAAATGAAAGAGAAGTACAAGACAGAGAGAGCCAAGAGAGAACAGAAGAGGAAGAGTGGCTCAGGGTCGCAGAGTAGGAGGGGGGAGAGCAGATCCCATCCTTGGCAGGCAGAGCCCGTACCCAGGTTTGAGCAGAGATCTACTGGCAGTAATCAAAGGAAGAGGTTACAGAGTAGGGGTCAGCCCATGGTTCAGTCAGCACCTGCGTACTCTCAGAGTTCTTCTAGATCGATTACATAGGCACCCAGCATTCCTGTTTGTGGATATTGTGGTAGGAGGCATGGAGGGGAGAGGTGGAGGAGGACAGGTGCATGCTTGAGGTGTGGCCAACAGGGCCATTATATGAGCACTTGTCCATTGAGGGCTTATCAGCAGCCATCAGTTATAGTATCTCAGCCAACAGTTCAGACTAGTCAGAATTTGAGCAGAGAGATAGTAGCTAGAGGTAGAGGTAGGGGAGGTCAAGCTCCTAATGGCAGTCAGGCTCCAGCTGGTAGAGGCCAGGGCAGGGTGTTTGCAGTAAACACTCAGGATGCTCAGAGATCAGATAATGTCGTCACAGGTACTATTATGGTTCAGAATGAAGCTGCAGATGCCTTATTTGATTCGGGTGCAACTCATTCATTTATGTCCTTGCATTTTGCACCCAAATTGAATAAGGAGAGGAGGTTATTAGATATCCCTTTGTCTGTTGCTACTCCCATGGGAGATTCTATGGATGTTGACTATTTCTATCCTGATTGTATTGTTGAGATTGATGATAGTATTCTGCGTGTTGACTTGATTGAGTTGCTTGTGCTTGAGTTGGATGTGATACTGGGTATGAATTGGTTGACTAGGCATCGGGTAGTGATAGATTGTTATAGGAAGAGGATTAGATTCCAGCCTAAGAGGCAGCAGGAGTTTGAGTTTTAGGGTGATAATTGGGAGTTTCGGGTTAATCTTATATCTGCTATCTAGGCTCGGAGGTTGATAGGGAAAGGTTGTTCAGCCTATTTAGCTCATGTGGTAGATGTATAGAGATTTTCCATACGATTGGATCAGATACCGGTGGTTCAGGAGTTTTCTGATGTTTTTTCCTAAGGAGTTGCCAGGATTTCCCCCCTGATAGGGAGATTGAGTTTGAGATTGAGGTGCATGCAGGTACGAACCCGATATCTATTCCACCTTACAGAATGGCTCCAGCAGAACTGAAGGTTCAGTTACATGAGCTATTGGATATAGGGTTTATTAGACCTAGTAGTTCTCTATGGGGTGCATTGGTTTTGTTTGTGAGAAAGAAATATGACTCTTTGCGAATGTGTATTAATTATAGGCAGCTGAATAAAGTCATAGTGAAGAACAAGTATCTGTTGCCATGGATTGATGACCTATTTCATCAGCTGTAGGGTGTCAGCCATTTTTCTAAGATTGATTTGAGGTCTGGCTATCATCAACTGAAGATTAGGAGTGGAGATATACCCAAGACTGCTTTCAGAACCCGTTATGGTCATTATAAGTTTCTGGTATTGCCATTCGGGTTGACAAATGCTCCAACGGCTTTCATGGATCTGATGAACAGGGTGTTCAGGTCTTATTTGGATAAGTTTGTCATCGTCTTCATTAATGGCATCCTTATTTATTCCAGGAGTGAGGAGGAGCACAGGGAGCATTTGAGGATTGTACTACAGACACTTCGGGAACACCAACTGTATGCTAAATTATCCATGTGTCAGTTTTGGTTAACTGAGGTATGCTTTTTGGGGCATATTATCTATAAGGAGGGTATTATGGTGGATCCTCAGAAGATTGAGGCGGTTGCTAATTGGCCCCAGCCTACTAGTGTTTCAGAGGTGTGTAGTTTTCTGGGTATGACTGGATATTATCGGAGGTTTGTGAAAGATTTATCCCGTATTGCAGCTCCTTTGACTAGATTGATGAGGAAACAAGAGCGATATGTCTGGATGGATGAGTGTGATCGGAGTTTTCAGACTCTGAATTATTGCCTTACCAGTGCTCCGATTTTGGCATTACCAGTGGAGGAGGAGAAATTCACTGTACATTGTGATGCTTCGCGGATTGGCCTAGGGTGTGTTCTGATGCAGATAGGTAGGGTGATTGCCTATGCTTCTTTTCAGTTAAAAAAGCATGAAGCAAATTATCCTACTCATGATTTAGAAATGGAAGTTGTGATCTTTGCCTTGAAGATTTAGAGACATTATTTGTATGGATAAAAATGCGAGATATATACTGATCATAAGAGCCTGCAGTATATATTTCAGCAGAAGGATCTGAATCTGAGGCAGCGAAGATGGGTTGAGCTTCTGAAAGATTATGACTGTGAGATTCTCTATCACCTAAGGAAGGCCAATGTAGTGGCGGATGCTTTAAGCAGAAAGTCGATGGATAGTCTTGCTCATATTATGATTAGCAGGAGGCCATTGATTCGGGATCTGAGACAGTTGGCAGATTATGGAGTAGAGTTAGATTTGGGTTCCCAGGATCAGAACCAGGCTCTGATAGCTCAATTTCGGGCGAGGTCACTATTGATTGATGATATAAAAGTGGCCCAGGATAGAGATCCTTATCTTCTGAAACTGAAGGGAGAGGTTCAGAGTGGACGGATGTCAGAGTTCACTATTGATGATGGGATATTAAGATGTGGGAAACATATTTGTGTACCAGATTGTGATGAGCTACGGGACATGATCATGCGAGAGGCACACTATTCTGCTTACAGTTTACATCCAGGTATTACCAAGATATACCATAATCTCAGAGATGTTTATTGGTGGCCTGGGATGAAAAAAGACATAGCACATTTTGTATCAAAATGCTTAGCCTGTCAGCAGGTTAAGTTTGAGTATCAGAAGCCATCAAGGCTACTTCCAGAGATAGAGCTGCCAAAGTGGAAATGGGAACAGGTTACTATAGATTTCATAGTTGGTCTACCATGAACTTCGAGGAGGTATAACTCTATTTAGGTTATTGTGGATCAATTGACGAAGTCTGCATACTTTTTGGAGGTTAAGACCAGCTATTCAGCAGCTCAGTATATACAGTTGTATGTTGATAAAATTATGCGTCTTCATGGGGTTCCTTTGGTGATCATATTTGATCGGGGTACACAGTTCACATTTCGGTTTTGGCAGAAATTTCAGGAGGCTATGTGTCACGACCTAGCTCGGAAGTCGTGACGGTCCTAGGGTACAGGTGATGCATACGCACCGGTACTACGTAGAACCCTATAGACTAACTATATGACATGCAATAAACAATTATAATTTAAATAAAGATAAAAATGCTGAGGAAAATTCGACAGCATTTCCCCTAAAATAGAACTATGCCCAAAATTAGAAACAAGCAAAAACACCTCTATAATATTCACAATCATCCCAATTACTGATCCCTTCTGGATCTCTATCAACAATCTCAATACTAACATCAATGAATAACATACTACTCAACAGCAATATATATATATATCCATATATCTCAACCATTCAAATATATATATAATCAACCATAATATTAACTATGATCATCATTATATATGCAGACTAAAAATTATCTACATGCCCAACACCTATATAGTACCATGGAACCCATTCTATACATTGATTACAATTTCTTTAGTATTAGGAATTTACATACAAGAGACTTCCAAGGCCGAAGAAAATATAGCCAGGGAAACACGAGCCTCACCGAAGACCTGAAAAATATTAAACACTAAAGAAATGAGTATAAAGATACTCAGTGAGTTCAAAAGCATAATAATGCAGTAAATGCATAGTAATATTAATAAATGTCATTAATATGAATAAAATATTTAATGAAGTATAGCATATAATATATATTTAATGAAGTATAGCTTATAATATAATAGATACTATACTATAATAATAATAATAATAATAATAATAATAATAATTATTATTATTATTATTATTATTATTATTATTATTATTATTATTATTATTATTATTATTATAGTAACAATAATAATAATAATAATAATTCAATATAACTTATATAAATTATTTAAGGTAGCACATATATATATCACAAGATTTGGGTCTCTTTAAATTTTATACTCAGCACTATCATAAAGTGCATAACACTAGGGAATACAACGTCCCTCCCTAGCAAGGGGTACTATATATATATGACACACATAAGGATATATTCCTTACAACTAGAGAATACATCGTCCCTCTCTAGCAAGGGCGACATAACTCAGTCTGCACACAGCCGATGGATTTACCCGTTATACCATCGATAATAGCCCTGAACTAATATCATATAAATGTGCCTCCATTTAACAGTAAATATAACATATATATAACTTATATAGCAATAGAACAATTATATATGCATATATAAGAAGAAATAAAGTCAGAAAATATTTTACCAAAAATTGGCCCGC
>CANXYC010012482.1:0-32241 GCA_948193065.1 Aleurites moluccanus | reverse complement strand
CCCTCTCGTAGCAGCTCTGATACCAAATGTTAGGATTGTTGGTCCTAACAGTTTAGTATTTTAGGAATTTAGAGTTTTCAGATAGAAGAATTAGAAGAAATAGAAGAACAGAAGAGATTAAGTAGAATTTAGGGTTTGGGGGAAGGAGGAATTAGAGAAGAAGAGAGAATTCTAGAAGGAGAATAGAGTTTTTTTATTAATCAGTCTCGTAATTCCAAAATTACTGATCTGTAACCTTAATATAGCTTCCAGAGATCAGTTTCCCTGGATAGCTTCTGAGTTAAGCCATGCAGTTTATTCATACAACAGACTCCTAACTACCAGCTTATAATTCCGGATCTGGATCTATTGCCAGCTGTGTTTTAGTTACTAAACCTCTGTATTAGCTACTCAATATTATAACTGAGCTAATAACACCCCATTTAACTACTGAACACAGTCATTAACTTGCCATACAACAACAAAACTTAACAATTACACATTTACCCTTTTCTTCCTCTAAACTTCTTCCTGTAGTATGTAACATGTGGGTAATAATAATAATCTTAATACTGTTGTAAAAGCAAATTTCCCTCCTTATGGAAGAGACTTTGTAACTCATAGTCCAACTGGAAGATTTTGTAATGGAAAGCTAGCGACAGATTTCACTGGTAAAGTTTCTTCTTACCTTCTTCTAAAGTTACAGTTTCCGTGATTTTATTTGACGTTTGGTCTTGTATTTTTGTTTCATGTACAGCCGAGTACCTTGGTTTCACCTCATATCCACCGGCTTACCTTAGCCAAGATGCTCAAGGAAGCAACATTCTTACTGGTGTTAACTTTGCCTCTGCTGCTTCTGGATACTATGATGGCACAGCCAGGCTTTATGTAAATAATATTCTCTTTTTGAATTTATGTGAAACTGAGATTGAAAATTCAAAAACAAATTCAATTTCAAACTATTGTTTAGCAGTTTTGAAACTTTATGGTAAAAACAGGTCACTAATCAACATTTTCTATAGTGTTTTTCTAAACAACTCAAATCACAATGCTGATTAGACCTCTTCCCATTAAAATCTAAGGTTACTTTACTGTTTCTTGTGCATTATGTAGGGTGCTATTCCATTGACTCAACAGTTAAATAACTACAAGGAGTATCAAAGAAAAGTTGTGGACATGGTGGGACAAGCCAAGGCCAATAGCATATTCTCAGGTGCAATCCATCTTCTGAGTGCAGGGAGCAGTGATTTTATTCAGAATTACTATATCAGTCCCCTTCTTAATAAAGTCTACTCCGCGGATCGATTCTCCGACATTCTCTTGTCATTCTACACTACTTTCATCCAGGTAGTGCATTACATTTCTTTGCTTCCCAGCAAATATTTGGAGAAGAAAACAAAATCAGGAGTGCATAGATTGGATAAACAAAATAATAAATATCTAACTAACTAGATCCGGATTTTGGACACAATCTTATGCACTGAACTGTGCTCAATCAACCTGTCTATATCATAGGTGGGAAATTAGACCCATGAATCGAGTCCAATATCCACATAAATGAGAAATCCACTTGCTTATTCTTTTCAAAGCACAAAGATGTTGCTAACAAGGAAAACGCTTAATACAGAATCTATACGAACTGGGAGCAAGAAGAATTGGAGTGACAAGCCTACCACCAACCGGGTGTCTGCCTGCAGCTATCACTCTCTTTGGAGCAGGAAGCAACCAGTGTGTTGATAGATTAAACCAAGATGCCATTGCCTTCAACAATAAATTAAACAGCACTTCAAAAAGCCTGGTGAATAATCTGCCCGGCCTCAAACTCGTGGTCTTCGATATCTACGAGCCTCTCTTGGAATTGATCTCGAAGCCCAGTGACAATGGTAATATGCACATTCTGCAACAAATAGCGAGTCAATGTGTCAAGTACAAAGAATCTCATGTTTTCATATATATTCAATCACAATTCACATTGCAAAAGTCTATCTATCAATCCTTTCACTATGATATATGTAGATCAAAGACTCATTTGTCTGGTAGGTTGCTGGATGAATGCAGTTGTATATAAACATTAATTCCTGTATTGCATATTATTATGTATTTTTGTCACAGGGTTCCTTGAGGCGAGAAGGGCTTGCTGTGGAACTGGTACTTTAGAGACCTCACTGCTCTGCAATGAAAGGGCTTTGGGAACATGCTCCAATGCTACAGAATACTTGTTTTGGGATGGATTTCATCCTTCTGAAGCTGCTAACAAGGTCTTGGCTGGTGATCTAGTTGCTCAGGGATTTGAACTCATTTCTTGAAGCAATTCCCACTATAGTTGAAACAATTTGCTACCATTTTATTTCTTATATATGCGATTTATGAACATTATCAAAATATATTGGCACTTTGCAGGTTGTAGTGTGACCTCATAGTTATATATGTTATAATAAGATAATCATGGTTGAGAGTGTTTGGTTATCTCAAAGTTACAACCATGCATGGTCAAAAAATTTAATAATTGATGCTTTTAACTATAATTGATATATGTGTGGGAGACCACCCATGTGATAAATATTAAGGATAAATGATATTCTAATAACAAATAGAAATCAAAATCCAGTTATATTTTTGTAGAGAAGTAAGGATTTAGGAACACAAGGCAAATATATTCACCTGAAATGTCAAAAACTCAGAGATTCACAAATCCCTAAGAAAGTTCGAATCCAGTGCTTGAACTGATTGCATAGAGAAGTTTTGCTCTTGAAGTGCTGGCATGTTTATATGTTGGAAGCTGTATCCATACAAGTAATCAATATAAAGGACAGGGATAATCATGATTAGGTAAAAGACAAACACAAATTTTGGCTGGAAAGAAATAAAAGGTGCTGGGAATTATTGGTCTGGTAACTTGCATTAAGAGTACCTTGAGAGTATTGTAGCATGTAGAAGCTGATGGAAGCCGCTCAACATCCTGTCCTCCAATTGTTGCCCAAAGAGTGGCATCAAATGCAACCTATACAAAATCAAATTCCTGACTTTCAATTCCATTAATGATACATTTCATGATTTTTTTTTAATCTTATCTTTTTATTCTGTTGTTCTTTTAATTTTTGTTAGAAAAGAGGGAAACTGTGAGCATGCATGGGTTTAAAGATAGCATGTCAGTCCAATAAAAATAGATAGAAAGAAAACTGCAAACATTCATAAAAGCAACTGCCCAGGTCTTACAATCATGAATCAGTTACAGAACCATTTACCTACCAGAAAAACCAATCACATTTCTCAAAGCATCGCAACAATATACATACTAACGTGATGTCTTTGTCTTCATATAGAAGGAAAAAACTCAATCTAACTTCTTTAGACTACACAGACTATATCCCAACCTTTAAGTATATTTTAAGGCATGGATTTTGTTTTGTCCCAGTATAAGCCTTGGAGCATCATTTCAAGGAGCAAGTCACACAGTTGGAGACCCATTTATTACCAGTCACATGCTGGGGGCAAAAAGAAAGACTGAAGCCTGTTGAATTTACCTTAGCATTTACTTTCAAGCAACTTTCACTGCTCATGAGAGTCTTTTCTCGTACCTGTCTATAAGAGTTATCACAATATTTTCACTTCCAATATTGCAGAGTAAAAAAGATCTTTCTATGTGCCCCATACAACGCATCTTATTCACAATTGCTCATCAACATAGTGGATCTTGGGATGCATTTCCACACAATACAAATAAAACATCATACAAGGCCATCCAAATAGCATCTCAAGCATCAGGAAATTCTTGAAGCACACAATCAAACCCTCATTACTATCATAGGAGACACCAAATCAGATCAGATACTATATACTAAGACGTGAATTTAACCAGATAGTCAGTTACACGTTGAACCGAAAAGACGTGAATTTAACCAGATAGTCAGTTACACGTTGAACCGAACATGCAAGGTAATCAATAGGTCCAGAGGGTCTCAAGATGTGAGATCAAGAGCATACCTTATGGGTGGTAAAAGAAGGCTGCAAGTGTTTGAACCCAAGTAATAGAGCTCGAGAACAGCTGGTTACAAAATTAAACAACATACATCTTTCATTTGGTTCAAATCCTTTAATTACCTGAAACATGTTCAAAAGAAAATCCAAAAAAAGAATAAAAGAGAAGAGAAAGAACCTAGATTAAACCAATGCACTTAACTAGATATCAAGACATGCAACTTTGAAGTTGGAATACATATTCATCATCAAGTGTTCTCCTTCAAGCAAGCAACTTTTGCATCCCAATTCTTTCATACACAGTTTGTTTCTTTAATATTATTATTCTTCAATTAAATAGCTTTCTATAGTTAGTACAAATTATTTGAAATTTGTGAAAAAGAGTTAAAAAGGGTTTCACTTCTAACCTTTGCCTTGCATAATAATAATATTTTTTTAAAAATCAATGAAAAATTAGGTTAAAGTTGGAATTCTATATTCTATATTTTATTTTTATTTTAAAAAAAAATCAACGAACAAAAATTTATATTCCCTTTCTATATGTTTAATATTTCTTTATAATTGTATACATATAGATATATACTTTTTAAGTTTTTTTATTATAATTTATTATATTAAAATATTATGGTAATATTTTTTTTATTCTAATAAAATATCATTTAATAAAATATAATTGTAATAAAATAAATAAAACAAAAATATTTTTTTTCTTTTGTTTTAATCTTTCTATTTTTTTTATGAACATTCATCTTTTACTTGATTTATATATATATATATATTTTATTTGCATGCATTTACTATAGTTTGTTTGTTAGATATTTAGATAACAAGCATACTTAGTTTGTGAGGTTGAGTTTACTTTTTTTTTTTTTTTTTTCTAATCGATATTTTTTTTATTTTAAATTTTCCTCTCAAATAGAATGGGATAAGGTTTTGGTTTCCTTATTTTTTTTGGCTGAAACTGTCCGATTTTCGATAATTATTAATTTTGATTAATTTGAATTCAAGTATAATGAATTTAAAAAAGAATAAAATTATCTTAATATTTATTTTCTCTATTTATATTGCTCGAATTCGAAATATTATTTAAGAAAAATAAATTTTTTACTATTTAAATTAACATATATTGATGACTTC
The DNA here is from genome assembly GCA_948193065.1 of Aleurites moluccanus. Lineage (NCBI taxonomy): Eukaryota > Viridiplantae > Streptophyta > Magnoliopsida > Malpighiales > Euphorbiaceae > Aleurites > Aleurites moluccanus. The sequence goes on along the minus strand of CANXYC010012482.1, from coordinate 27,147 downwards.
CCTATTTAAATAATTAAATTTATGAGAGCTCATTTATATAATTTTATTTTTGGAAGTTCTTTATTTCTTTTTCATTAATTTGTTACTTTTTTGTTTGATTTATATGTTTTTTAATGTTTAATCAACTTTCTAATATTTCACATATATACATGACTTCGGAATAATTATTTGCAAGTTAGTTGCAACCATTTGAGAGAATTTACGTAAAACAATTTATTTCAAATAAAGTAAAATATCAATAAATTAATATCGTTAAAATTCATAAATTATATTAATTAAAAAATATTAATTAATTTATAAATTAATAATTTATTAATTTAAAGAGAATATTTATAATTCAATAAATATATATTTAATTAACTAAAAATTCATTATATTTTACCAACTCTATAATTTTAATTCAATATGAACTAAATGAATTAAAAAAAAAATGACAAATTGAATATGAATTAATTGAAATAAAATATATAATATGTGATCAATTTAATTGAAATAGAACAAAAAATATGTGATTAATTGAATATGAACTAAATGAATTAAATATAAAAATATGCGATGAATTGAATATGAATTAAATGAATTTAAAAAATATGTAAATATAATTATTTAAATTTAAAATAGTCTTTAAAATTATATTGTAATAAAAATATATCATAGTTTATAATTATATGTATAATTATAATATTAAGAAAATCATATAATTACGTAAAAATTTTAAAAAAAATATTATCTTATTAATTTAACGAAATTATTAATTTAACTTATCAATTCAAGTCAAAAAAAAAATATTATATAATAAAAGTTATTAATTTATCAAGTATTAATTTATAAAAATTATATTATATTTATTTTATATTTATTAATTTAATTTATTAATAATTTAATTATTATTATTATCATTATTTTATAATCATCTACTAAATTAAAATTTTAAGTAATATTTATGTCTTGCCATGAGAGCCATAGATATATCTCAAGGATATAGATGAGTTATGAAGGCGGTTTTCTTTAATGGATAACCGCTAAGAAGAAATAAGAATTTGAGAATTATTGATGGAGACAAGGACGAAATAATAGCTTGTTTTCCTTTGCATGTGATGTGAAGTCACAGATGATCAATTTTTATCTTTTTATTCCTAAATTGAGGCTGTTCAAGAAATTATCACCCCTTTTATCAATGCAAAAATGAAAGCTGGCGGTTCTAAGGATTGTGTTATCAAAAAAATACACATACACTGAATAAAGGAGAAAATGGGAATAATCTTCACTCATTAAATGAGAGGCTAAACCACTTAATTAAATGAGAGGTGCCTCATTCAATTAAATCCTTGGAATGGGTATTAAATAATTCATAATTTATTTTATTTTTTATTTTATATTCTCTATATATATTACATTATATATTTTTTACCAATTAATATTTTTTTATAAATAATATAACACATAAAAAAAATATCAAATAAAAAATAAAACATACAAGAAAATAAAATATCTGATCTGTTTAATGATATATATGTATTTTTATGAACTACATCTCATTTGTATTATCTTAATTAGTTAGTTATATTTATTTATTAAATGAAAATAATATTTAAAATTATATATATATTAATAAAAAATGAGATTTTAAAAAATAAATATTATTTAGCAAGAAAAGAAATTCTATTTTGCATGAGAGGACATGAATTTTAGTCCCATCTCTATAATTTTGATAAACTTTGGATGTTTTAGAAACTAATCAAAGTTTTGTATGTTACATTTTCAACCTTGTAAAAAAAACAAAGTATGTTACCTTTAATAGAATTTATTATTTGCACTAAACTCTTATAACATTATTATAACTCTTAATATGTTTCTTTTTTCAAGTAAGTAGTGCAATTGAAAGTAATCAAGATAATGTATGTTTTTAATTAATTAAGATATTATGTTAATCCTAACCATAATTACAAATCCACTGCCATTTAATTTTTTCCTTTTATAACTTAGACCAAACCAAGGGGTAATGAAGTCATTCTAACTGCAAAATTTCTTTTGTGGATGCTACACAGTACATACTATTGTCCAAAACAGGCAAGCAAAGATTCCCCCAATACATGCACCACCCTCTTATAATTCCAAAAATCACTATACTCTCCATACAAACTATACACCTGTACCAAATCACAATTGGAAGCCTGAATACGAGAAATTCCCAAGTCAGTTACGTAGAATTATAAATTAATTAATTATATTTTAATATATTAACATATTAATTATAATATAAATTAATAATTTAAATAATTAAATATTATATTAATCTCATAAATAATTATTATTTGTGATAAATTATTATTAATAATTTAAAATCTTACACATTCAAGAGCACCATTCAAGCCGAGAAAAATCAAATCAAAAATTGAACTAATAGAACCTAAACATCGAGCTGATAGACTCGATTACTGATTTTAATTTATAAAATCAGCCGGTTCGATTTAAGGAAATGTCTATCAATTTGGTTAACCAACAATTACAGTATCACCCATACAATTAATGAAAGGCGTCCGTGAATGAGGAAGGGTAAAATCGGAAATAGAAAAGTTTGCATGAGAAAGTCTAAATGTAGAGGACTTCATATAGAGGACGCCTGGCAGGAGAGTGCAACCATTGCTTACCAATTGTTCAACAATCTCTGCTCTTAACAAAGATCAAGAAAGTATTTTTATTTATTTTAATTTTAATTTTTTTAATTCAATAGTTAGAGATAGAAAAGGTTTTGAGTTGGTAGTAAGTAACATCTGCTGCAAACAGATTTTGACACAGAGTAACTCTTCTCTAAAGCTAGCTAAATAACAGAGAACTCTGTTTCTTTGGAAGTGAAAGAAAGAAAAACATGGGGGATATTTATTCTTATGGGTTTAAAAAATTGCATGCATGGAGATTTTCTTCAACATCATCAATTAGGCTTTTATTGTTTATGATTCCATTACTGATTTTGGTTTCTGGGTTTCTTACTATTTTGGGTCCTAAATTTTCCAGTTGGGAACTTATTTCTACACGTTCTTGGCTTGTGGGTTCTTATACTGGTGTTGTTTCTGTTTCTAATTTAAACACTACTTCTCCGTCACCTTCACATGCAAAAGTGGCGTTGGCGGTGGTTACGGTGGCCGTCGGAGTTGGAGTTCAGAATAATGATAAGTACTTTGCCTTTAACCGCTCTTCTTATTCTTCAACTTCTCCACTTGATGTTCAGGCTATTGACATTCAAGAACCTGTAAGTCTTTTTCTAATTGAGGCATGTATAAATAATTATTTTTTTGGAGATTTGATTGATACTTTCTAATTAATTTATTTATTAGAAGTTAGAACCTTTAATTAGTTTTAATCCAATTGGTGTGATTTCTTTCTTTCTTTGTGTAATTAAAATTGGCTTCTTCTCGAGTTTATTTGTAATATATATATATATATATATATATATATAAATGTGTCTCGGCAGAATGGAAGAGGAGTCAAAAGGAACTCATAACTTTTGTCTTGAAACTATCAAATACTATGAAACAGAGACAGAGTGTTCTTTTCAACTTTTTTTTTTTTTTGGGAAGAAAATATCAGAATCAGAAGAATAAAGGGTACAGAGTATATGTACTTACCTAATTAATTATAGATAACGGACAAATTAAACTTGTGTGATTAAGGATTGTGGGGAAGATAATGGACAAATTAAGCAAACTTTCTCCCTTGCTGGTGGATAAGCTTATGCTCTGTAATTGTACTTACCTAATTAATTATGATTACGACAGATATTAATAGATAATTAATTCATGGAGTTACTGCTTTCTTTTTTATTTTTTGACTTAATGGCTTGCGGGTTTATTTATTTATTTATTTTACTTTATAGTAACTGAGATTACTGTAAATTATTTTCCAGATTGAAAATCACTTAAAAGTTTCCAGGAATGGAACTAGTTTTGCTAGCTTGATAAATGCTTCTTCCATTGATCTTTCCATAAAAAACAAACGCCAAAAAGAGTATTCTAATTTGGAGAAGCTTGAAGCTGGTCTCCAAAATGCTCGTGCTGCTATAAAAGATGCTAAAAATGGAAATCAAACGCAGGATTATCCTGAATATGTTCCTAGAGGCCCTATGTATTGGAACCCAACAGTTTTCCACAGGTAATTTTGACATACATATACTTTCCTTCTCAACTCTTAGTCTTTTACATAATTCTTACATAGTATTTATGCATCCTATTCGAAACGACAAGCCAATCAAATAATGACATAACATGTGGTATAGTAATCCTTTACCTTATTAATCTTTTTTGCTTTCTGGTGCACAAAGTCCGCACTCTAATTTAGGCCCAAAAAATGTGCATTTAGGCCTTATAAAAAATTCTGTACAGTTTTTATGGACTCAACTCCAATCTGTAGTGTGCCTGCTGTTGTTTCATGTCTACTCTTAACAACTACATGTCTCTTTGCCATTGCAGGAGTTACAAATTAATGGAAAAACAATTCAAGGTGTTTGTCTATGAAGAAGGTGAACCACCAGTGTTTCATAATGGTCCTTGCAAGAGCATATACTCCATGGAAGGAAATTTTATTCACAGGATGGAAATGGATGACCACTTCCGAACAAAAGATCCTGAGAAGGCACATGTCTATTTCCTTCCCTTCAGTGTTGCAATGATGGTCCAATTTGTCTATGTGCGTGATTCGCATGATTTTGGTCCCATAAGGAGGACTGTAAGAGACTATGTCAGTCTCATTGCTGGAAAATACCCTTACTGGAATCGAAGCCTTGGCGCTGACCATTTCATGCTTGCTTGCCATGATTGGGTAAGTTCATTTCCGTACAAATTTACAATTATATTTGCTGCTGTTTGAATTTGTATAAATATGAATTAATAGGAAAGAGTCAAGTGTACGGTTTCTAATTAGGTATCCATTAGCATTAACATCACTTTATATTTCTTAAGAATTATTTTACCTAATTGGTGCATTGCGTGGTTATTAATTAAATTGGAAGCACACAAACACTCAAAGCATTATTAATGTTCTAATTTTAAGTGCCAATGAAATCTTTTCTAGGGGCCGGAAACTTCATTCTCCAATCCTTACCTTGGAAAAAACTCAATTCGTGCACTATGCAATGCAAACACATCAGAGAGATTCAATCCCATCAAGGACGTATCCTTTCCAGAAATCAATCTCCATACTGGTTCAACAAAGGGCTTGATTGGTGGTCCATCTCCGTCGAGACGATCAATCTTGGCCTTCTTTGCTGGGGGGCTTCATGGTCCTATTAGGCCAATTCTCCTTGAGCATTGGGAAAACAAGGATGATGATATCAAGGTGCATAAGTACCTTTCAAAAGGCGTATCCTACATCGAAATGATGAGAAAAAGCAAGTTCTGCCTTTGTCCAAGTGGGTATGAAGTTGCAAGTCCTAGAGTTGTTGAGGCACTTTATACAGGGTGTGTGCCGGTTCTGATTTCAGACCACTATGTGCCACCTTTTAGTGATGTTTTGAATTGGAAGTCATTCTCTGTTGAGGTTCCGGTGAGCGATATCCCTAACTTGAAAAGCATATTGATGAGTATTTCTCCGAGGCAGTATATTAGAATGCAGAGAAGAGGGCAGCAGATACGGAGACATTTTGAGGTTAATTCTCCACCTAAGCGGTACGACGTATTTCATATGATTCTTCACTCTATTTGGCTTAGAAGACTAAATGTTAGAATCCATAATGATCAAGTAGCCATCACTGGTTGATTATTGAAGATCTTGCTATGTAATCTAATTCAGGGAATTATATCTGTAATTTAACTAATTATATAAACATGGAGTTGGAAAAATGTGGTTCACCCATTGCCTTGCCTTTTGTTAATTTCAATTAATCAGTTCCTTTAGAAATGTTGATAACTTAATTATTAAGGCTTCATTTTGTAAATTAACTTGCTTTTTGCTGTAAATAAATAAATAAATAATTATTTTTTAAAAAATTAAAAATTTTTAAATTTATTTTCTGTTAAAAAGTATTAATTTTCAATATTTTATTTTATTCTTTAAAGTTTTAAATTTAAATAATTTGAAGATCATTAATTTTAATTTTTAATTTAGACTTTAATTTTAATTTTATTTTTTAATGTTATTTTTATTTTTAAAAATATTTAAAATTTTCAAATATTATAATTTTAAAATTGAAATTTATATTTTATTATCAAAATTATTATTTTTAAATATTTTATTTTATTATTAAAATTATAAATTTAAATTTTAAAATTTATAGTTTTAATTGTAATTTTTAAACTATTTTAAAATTTTAAAATATTATAATTTTAAAATTTAAAATTTATTTTCTTTAAAAAAATTACTAATTTTTAATATTTTATTTAATTTAAAAATTTTAAATATAAATATATCGAAAATTTCTTAATTTTTAATTTTTATTTTATTTTTAAGATATTTATAATTTAAATTTCAAAATATTTAAAATTAAAATTTAAAATTTTTTAAAATTAGTAATTTTTTAATATTTGTTTTTAAAAAATAAAATCTCACGTACATAAATTTTCGTGATATTTTTTAAAATTAAAAATAAATTAATTAAAAACAGAACTAAAAATAAATTAGTTAACGTCATGTAGACACCATATAAGTATTTACTAATGTTGTTAATATTTTATACTCTAATTACTAACGATAAAAATCACATGTTTATTTTTATCAAAATAAATAAATTATGCATCTCAAATTGTAAATAATTCAAATTACATTCCTATTTTTTTAATCATCCCTTAAATAAATTAAAATTTTCACGTACAATAATAAAGTTTAAATATGTAATTTCTTGGTAACAGAATCTCAACTTTTAATCGTAGGTAATATGTTGACTCTTGTTTTCACTAATTGAGATCAGATCAATTCAATATACGAAAATTAAATTCTAAATTAATTGCTCAATTATCAACCGACTGACTAAGCTCCATTCCACGTGGCTTTGACGCGTGTAGAACAATCACAACAATAGTAATCAGGAAATGCATGCATGTAACACCACGTTGCACTCATTCAATGCTCTTATTTCCACGTGTCACTATCAAAATGTTCAAATTATTACCACTATATATTACTGTGCTGGTAAATATACGAAACACACAAGAAAAGGCAAAGATCGAGAATCATACAAAGTGACTTTAATTTGTTGAATTTTGAGTGAAGGACTAGCTAAGCTATGGCGTCGAAACAAGAGAAGGTGGAGAGAGCAGAGGCAGAAACACGGCAAGCTGCGAATGATCTCAGCGAAGCTAAAAGAGTACAAATAGATCAAGAAGAAAGGCCTGGTGTTATTGGGTCTGTGTTAAAGAAAGTTGCTGATACTTACGAACATGCTAAAGAAGCTGTTGTAGGTAAGAGTCAAGAAACTGCAGAGAAAACTAAAGAAATTAAAGATTCATCAGCAGAGAAAGCTAAGGAGTACAAAGATTATACTACTGAAAAAGCGAAAGAGACAACAGATTCTGCTGCAAGAAAAATGGGAGAAACTAAAGAATCTGCAGAAGAGAAAGCGAAAGAGAAGGCTGAGGAGATTGTGGAGAAGGCGGAGCAGACTAAGGAGTCGACGAAGGGGAAGTTAGGGGAGCATGCAGATAAGGACAAAGAAACCAAGGAGGCAGCAAAGGAGAAAATGGGTGAATATAAGGATTATACAGCTGGTAAAGCGAAAGAGACTAAAGATAAAGTTGCAGAGAGAGAAAAAGAAACGAAGGATTATACTGCTGAGGAAGCTAAAGAGGCTGCAGAGAGAGCAAAAGAAACGAAAGATTATACTGCTGAGAAAGCTAAAGAAGGAAAAGATACTGCTGCTAGTAAGCTCGGTGAACTTACTGAATCTGCTAAAGGTGCTGCAAGAAAAGCTATGGATCTCTTTTCTACTAAGAAAGAAGCAGCTAAAGAGAAAACAACAGAGACTAAAGAAGCAACGAAGGTTTGATTTCCATGTTTAATCTTTTATTCTTATTTTGTCCTCATTTTCATTATTAGTACATTATTACACTAACGAGTTTGGTCAGAGTGATATTGGAACGAGTGTTTGAGGCTGTGAGATTATGAGTTCAGATTTTTTAATCAGTAAAAAATTAATACATTATAAAAATTACATAATTTTAATTTACCATGGAATGTTTCTAGTGCTAGATCATATTTCATATATAGAATGGAATGTTATCTTAGGAAATGCATATTCTTTTATTTGGGTATTTAGGATAAACTTAGTGAAGCTGAAGAGGAAGCGAGGAGGAAAATGGAGGAGTTGAAGATGGAAGATAAGGAGTACAAAGAGGAAGCAGAGCAAAGAGAAAAAAGAGACATTGAAGCTGAAAGGTAACTAGAGATCATCAAGAACCCAAATGTGAAATATTAATTCTTCTTTTTCAATTATGTAATGCTTTTTAACGTTTAGTTCTTATTTTTGGGTTTGGATTAATTAGGGGAACTGCAGCAAGGGACACCATTTTTGGCCACACAGGACTGGGAAGCATCAAAGATTCTATTAGAGGAAAGTTTACAATGCCACGAGATGTTGTGAACGAGACACGTGCTGCACGTGAGCATGGATTCACTGGAAGAAAGGCGGAAGAGGTGGTGGTTCTTGAAGAAACACCACCAGGAACCGTCGAATCCGCTCTTAAAGCGGCCGATCAGATGGGCGGTCAAACTTTCAACGATGTTGGCCGCTTAGATGATGACGTTATTCGCTTAAAGATAGTTGACCGTCCTGATAATAAGTGATCGCTCCACTGAGTTTACTGTGGACTTTACGTTAATTTTTTTTTTTTTACCTTTTTTTGTGATGAAAAAACTTAGTTTGTTGAAGTTGTTTTTGTTTATTTTGCTTTTTGTTTTTTGGCGATTACTATTTAATTCGATCGTAATTAATAGTTTCATTAGTTCTTAATATTTGATTTTTATGAAACATATTATTCATTTTTTTTATTTTACCGTTAAAAATATATATAAAAATTTAAATAATTTTTAATTTTTTTAATTTCTTTTTCATTTAAATAAATGAAAAAAAAAAAAGAATAATGGAAGTGTGTCTTTGATAGAATAATGAAAGTGTTGATCACACTAAATTTCAAGGACTAAATATTGTCCTTTTTTTTTTTTTTTTGGGTCAATCGTACACAAAGCTCGTCAAATAATGGGTCTGACTTTTAATGGATCAAATTGGAGGTTTGGGCTTTGAACTCCAATAAAATGGGAGGCCCATCAAATGAGCTATACGTGCATGTAATGTTAGTAATTTTCTAGGTTGCCAAATCAAGTACAAATTCTAATGTGGATTTAGATCATGATGTTTCTCTATTGTGGATTTAGTTCACTGTGGGTAGATGATGAATGTACTAATAGTGATAATGTAGTTCATGATGTTATGTTAATCTAGTTAATTAGGTAGATGATTATGGACTAATTGTGATGATGTAGTTCGTGATGTATATTGTGGATTTAGTTTATTATGAATGATATATGGACTAAATTCGTAATTTAATTAAATCACGTAATTATTATGAATGATATAGTGAGAATTTAGTTAATTAGATAGACATGGTATGTGGCCTAATTGGGATAACGTAGGTTATTTTTTTTTTATTGTGAAATAAATTTATATGGACTTCTGAATTTAGTTAATTAGGTAGATGATATATTAATTAATTATGAAAAGTTTAGTTAATTATGTATAGATGATATATGTTAATTTATTTTATTTTATGTAGATGTATGGAATAATCATAGTGGATTGAGGTCGTCACGTACTATATTTGAATTAATTGTGATCATATATCATAATATATATTCATAAGATGGTTAATATTGGTGATCAAGGTTTTATATTTTTGAATTTTAAAAATTCATGTTTTTAAAAATTAATGCTTGTAAAGTATAGGTTATCAAACCAATCTTAGTAAATACCCACAGTTCGGATATGATAAATTAAATTCACTTTTTTTATTTATGTTTTTATATGAACGTAAATTATATATTTGGTTATTTCCAAATTATAATAACATAATCAAAAAATATTTATTTATATTGAACGTATATATGATTATATAAAAAAATAAAAAATTAATTATTTTTCATAAAAAAAATAAAATAATCATATTTATTAAAATATCTTATCACTTATTAATTAAATATATGAAATGAGTTTCTACACTCAGTATAAAAATAAAATTTTCTATCGTTATAAATTTTTCTTAAAATGGCACTTGTTAGAATTTAGAATATTAATTACCCTATTATTATTAGGGTTAAATTGTATAATCAAAATTAGATATAAATTCACCTTCTAACACAATAAATCTAGCCGTAAATCTCACCTATCTATCTTCCCTTTTTATCTCTCTTTATTTATCGCTCTCTCCACAAGAAAACAAGTCAAAGAATTAAAGACCTCTCTCTCTCTCTCTCTCTTTCTCTCTCTTTTTTCTCTCATTCTCCATGGAAGATCACCAGGTAACGAAACAGCAAATAAATTTGCAAATGAATCCAAAGAACTGGTAGGTCATACTTTCCTTTATTTTTATTTTTATTCTTATTATTATTATTATTATTACAATTAAATTCTTGCATGAAATTCTTTTGTTTTACTCAATTTATTATTACCTTTTTTATTGTTTTCATTAACAATTATTGTAACATGCATTACATTTCATTAGATAATTAGGATTAATTGCTAATTGCATTTTAATTTATTATAAATTTAACGCTACAAAAATAAATTATATCAAGAAAGTTATCTTGCCTTCTACAGCTTTTTCAGAGGCGGAACCACCTGCAAAAGTGCAGGGTCGCCGTCCTCAAGCTTAAAAATTTTTCTACATACACATGTACATTCCCTCTTAACAATAAAAACAAGTCCCAACAAATTGTTATTTTTCTTTTCTTTTCTTCCCTTATTTTGCCAAAAAGTTCATAATGAAGTTGTTTTAGCTAGAATAAATAACTTTGCAGGTGCACTGAATGAAAATTATGATATAAAATGATTGTTACATTGAATCTCATAAATAATAATTCTTATCCTTGAATATTGACAACAAATATATCTACATCCTCAATTATTCCTAGCTTTAATGTCTAATTTAACTCTTGCGATACTTGCAAGTATGTTATGGACAAATTGGAATTCAAAGATCAAAATTTATTACATGGAAGGGAACATATATACTAAATTTGAGGTTTAATCTCAAATTTGATTGTCCTCCGAATCAATGTGGTACGTTGGATTTAGAAATAAAGCTTGTAATCTAGTCAACTTAATTATAAACACCTCTACATACAAGTCCTTGAAAACCAGGGACGAAGCAACTAAGAGGTCTAGATAGATCTGAGTATCAGGAAAAAAAAAATCTCATTTGCTTATATAAAAATTTATTTAGTCCACTAGATCCAACTTTTTATATAACCTCAAAAATTTTATCAAGTAAAAAAAAATTATCATAATTTTTAAATTAAATTTGATCTAATTAATTTAACAAAAAATCAAGAATTAATATATAAATCAAACTGAACCATTTATAATACTTACTTCTTCTAAATTTAATAAAAATCTTTTAATCTACGAAATAATTGATGTTTCGGATAAACCAATCACAGATTATTCGGATAAAATAAATTATTTGATTTCAATTTCATATAAATAATATTCGTTTTAAATGTATAATATTTTTTTTATTTGATTTAACTTTGATTTGATTTTAATTATTTTTTCATTTATAACTTTTAAGCCGGCCGAATTTTAAAACATTTGAAATTATAAGTCAGTTTCTTGGATTGGCAGCATTATGACATTTATTGTGTTAGCTTTGAAAACCAGCCACTGGATTTTGGATTTTGGTCACCTTTTCTTTAATTTAGGACAAAATAATTTTATGTCAAGTAGTGTTCAGCCTCCTAATTACTTTCTTGTTTCTTTCAAGTCAACATGTCCATTTATCTTTGGATAATTTTAGATATGTCAAATTTCATGTTCCTTTATAATTAATAGAAAACTATTTATATAGGTATCTAATATATTTGCAATATCTTTTATTACATTATAATTTTTATAGGATAAAAATGTTTACTTATTTATATATACAATTATTAGGTTACTAATTAAAAATACATTATGAGTGTTTCAAATTTGGATTTTTTACTATTGTTGTGTAATACAAATTTTGGAAATAATATATACGAGATTCTCGTATATAAGATTTTCTTTAACATTTTGTTCATTGAAAAAATATTTGAAATAAATATAAATGAAAGATAATAAATTAATTTAATTTTTTTATTATTTTTTATATGTGCTTAAAAAAAAAGTTATTCATTTATTGCCTTATATGTAGAAACGTATTCAATTGAAATTGCACTTAATAGTCTTAGTGTCCGTTTGGCATAATTTATGAAAAAAAAAAAGTAGTTTTTTTTTTTTTGAGAAGCTGATTTTGACTCAGTTTATAGTGTTTGGTAAATATTAAAATTAATAAAAACAATTATCTAGATAACTAAAATTCAACTATTTGGATAAGTTAGAAATTGGAGTTTTTCAAAAAAGCTGAATTTTAGATTAAACGTGTAGCTAATTTTAAAAAATCAATAGACAAAAATACCCTTATGAGTTTAAAAATAATTTTTAAATTATATTTTACCAAATACAAACATACAGTTAATTACTTTTAGATAAATAATTTTTCTCCATATGAAAAATTATTTTCATAAGCTGTGCCAAACTAGGTTAAACTTTTTGGAGGTTTCATAAATTCATGACCACCACAAAAATTCCTCATTATATATATGATTACACAATAAATTTAATCTTAAATTTTCATTTTTTTTAATTAAAAATATATATAATTTCAAATCCTCTCTTTTTATATTTAAAAAATAACAATAATAATATCACTTATCCATATATATTAAATCTATATCCCCATCTACACACTAATCAATAAATATATATTTCCATAAATAATAAATTTATAATCGATTTTTCCTTCCAAATCTTATTCCCATCTAGAATATTTTCATTTCTAAAATTTATATATTTTTATGAGAAGTATAATAATTAATATTTCAATATTTTAGAATATTCTATAATATAATTTAAATTAGTAATCTATTTTAATATCATTAATTCATTACAATATCACATTAATTTTTTATAATATTTAGAGAACTAAGATTTTTTCGTGTTGGGATTAATACGATTGATCATGTTATTATAATCTCCACTATGAAATATAAAATAAACATTTGATTTTTTTCTTTTTTACATTATAACTATTTACTCTCTGGAATTTTAAATTTTAATTTTAAAAAAAAAAATCTCACCCATGTATTTTGTTCTAATATGTGAGAAACTTAATCCTGATTAAGGTGCCATGTTAATTGAAAATCAAGTCATTTAAATGAAATTTAATGATTGTTAGGAGGAAAAACGTATGGAATTTTTTACGAAGGAGAAATTATTGGACAATTTTTGCTGATATGTAAAAATTTGGACCAATAGAAAAAAGCCACTTATAATAATGATATTTGGCCACTGTAAATGCATGCGAGTTATAAAAAAGCCAACTCCCTCTGTATTTCTACGTCTAAGTCTCTGTCTCTGTCTCTCTGCCTCTCTGTTTCTGTGTTTTGATGAGTAAAAAAAGTTTATTTACATTGCACTCTTGTTTACAGAAAGAGAAAGTAACGCATACTCTCATAGTTTCTGTTCTTCTTCAAGAGAGATAAAAGAGAAACCTTTGGGCGCCTTTGAGCTCTGTATACTTATATAAAGGTGCCGCTGCCGCCACTATGGCTCCGAGAGGGGTGCTCTTCTATTTGCTCTCTGGTCTTTCTCTGGCTATTGTCTCTGAAATCGTCTTCGCCGACCCACATGCTCAGAAGCCATCAAACTCTACTTTGTTCAAGTTACCATTCAGTTCCAACACTGACAAAATTTGGCCTGTATGTGTTCCGGTCTCCTCTGGCCGCTCTCTTCCCTCTCTCTTTCATTTTATATGATCAAGTTCGGATTTTTATGGGTTTTTGTTATTTTTGTTTTTCCCTGTTTTGGTTTGGCAGAAATTGGAGTTTAATTGGAGATTAGTGTTGGCTACTGCGATTGGATTTCTGGGATCAGCTTTTGGAACTGTAGGTGGTGTTGGTGGTGGAGGCATTTTTGTTCCTATGCTTACTTTGATTGTTGGATTTGATACAAAATCTGCGGCTGCTCTTTCTAAATGTATTATTATCTTCTTCTAATCTCTTTATTAATAAAGTTTAAAACTTTTTGTTAAAGTAATTATTTAGTATTTAGTATTTAAAGGCTAGAAAGGCAAAGGTGAGAAGGGAATCTAAAAAAAATCATAGATTATAAATCTGTATCAACTTGGGCACCCATAATTTTTCCCCACCTATACCTTTATTGGGTTTATTAAGTTGTTAAATGGCTGCAGGTATGATAATGGGAGCATCAGCATCCTCAGTTTGGTATAACCTGAGAGTTCTTCATCCAACAAGGGAAGTGCCCATTTTAGATTATGATTTGGCTCTTCTTTTCCAGCCAATGCTTATGCTTGGCATCACCATTGGTGTTTCCTTGAGTGTTGTCTTCCCCTACTGGCTAATTACTGTGCTTATCATCATTCTGTTTTTAGGTACACTTTATTCTATTCTCTTCTTTAGTTTAAGCTATATGTGTTATTTTTCTGATTTATTTTTTACCAGGTACCTCTTCTAGGTCTGTCTTTAAAGGAATTGAGATGTGGAAGGAAGAGACAATCTTAAAGGTAAAATTTCAAAATTTAAAGCATTAAACATTAATTTTCCTGACTGTAACTTAAAACATCAAATTGCAGAAAGAAATGGCTAAGCAACAAGAAACTGTGGTTAACTCTCGTGGGGAACGTAAGATTCAAACACTTTTGATCTTTATAAATAATTACTACTAATTATGTATATTGGAATTTTCAATTGAACACTGTTTTGTTTATTTTTTTTTATTTTTTTCGTTGGGTTATGCAGTTCTGATTGGTACAGAGTATGAGCCATTGGTACCTAGGGAAGAGAAAACAGAATTCGTAAGTAGTAATTAAAGCTCCAAGATTTGTTAAATTTACCATCTTTCTTTAATGTTCACACTAAAGTAATTCCAATTTCCTTTAAACTTGAAGCAAACAATGTGTTTCAACCTTAGGTGGAAAAGACTTTTGGTGTTAGTACTTGTTTGGTTTTGTTTCCTCCTCCTTCAGATTGTCAAAGTAAGTCTAATTCTTGCTCTCTCCCTCTCTCTCTCTCTCTCTCTCTCTACAATGATTGCATGCATCCATGTGCTTATTTTATTGGTTTGGCAGAATGACATGGCAGTTTGCAGTACCTGGTATTGGGTGATGTTTTCTTTGCAGGTAATATAATATAATAATATAATAAATAAGATATTCTTTTGATTCTTATTGCTGGGTTAAGTATTTTTTTTCTGGTGTTCTTATTTTTTTTTTATTTTATGAAATCTATTTTGCAGTTTCCTATAGCATTTGTAGTGTTTGGATATGAATCAGTCAAATTATACAAAGAACACAAGAAAAGGATTAGCACGGGCAATACAGAATTAATTTGTGAGGCTTCTATTGAATGGACCCCATTGCATATTACTTTCTGTGCCCTGTGTGGGATCTTAGGAGGTACTGTTGGTGGCCTTCTTGGATCTGGTGGTGGGTTCATTCTGGGTCCATTACTGCTAGAGATTGGTGTCATCCCTCAGGTTTAGCTGTTACTTTCAATTTCTCTCTTATTTTAAGCATTTAATTAGTTAGATTAAATCATCTCATTACTTCATTTAGGTCACTTTTCAATATTTATTGAAGGTTTTTCAAAAATACCAGTGGTGACTGCCACCCGCGTCCCCGGAATCCACCACTTCCAGGATACCTTTTATTTTTACAGAAAGAAATTATTCTAGTAAACTTGCTCTTTTATTTATTTATTTTGGTAACTAATATCACAAAAATCATAATTTGCTATAGGTTGCCAGTGCAACAGCAACATTTGTAATGCTGTTTTCATCATCCTTATCTGTGGTGGAGTTCTATTTGCTCAAGAGATTCCCAATACCCTATGGTACCTTTCAACTTTATCTTCTTGGTCTTTCTTTCAATTTTTACTTCAAAAATCTTGTGAATGGAAAATTGTTATTTTTGGTCCATCTTCTTCTAATTTTCTTGACAATTTTTGTTTTTTGTTTTGCAGCTTTGTACCTCATGACTGTGTCTATTCTTGCTGGCTTCTGGGGACAGTTTTTTGTAAGGAAGCTAATTACTATACTCAGAAGAGCATCAATCATTGTATTCATCCTGTCTGGCGTTATCTTTGCCAGTGCTCTCACCATGGGTACAGCCATTTTCCTATCATATTTTTTGTTTCATTTATATATGATTTGCATTAAGGGTGCAATCAAGCTCAGCCAGGTAGAAACAATATACCCCAGTTTGACTCGAAGTCAATCAAGTTTTATTTTAAATGTTCGAGCTTAACTAAATGGAATACTCCTCACATTGCAGAAGGTGTTTAATTCTGTTGCAAAATTGATTAAAAATTTTATTCATTTATTTTTCTTGTTTCTTGAAATCCTCTGCAGGAGTTGTCGGAATTGAGAAGAGTATAGCAATGATAAACAATGATGAATTTATGGGATTCTTAGGGTTCTGCAGTAGTCAATGATCGGTGGCAATGCTCTACTCTTTCAAGTAGGAAAATTTTGATGAAGCTAAAGATTAAAGAAGTTTTTATGATGTATAGTAAATTTGCTAGGGAAAGTCTAAGATTTTGTTTTCAGGGCAAAAAAGAAAAAAAAAAAAGGCAAATGGGATCTGATTGTTGGCCAATACCTAGTTGACCAACCCAAAACAATTATCTTTGATTCAATAAAAAGGGTATTGTGTTTTGTTATTAGTATTTGTTTGATTGTTAGCTGCTGGCTGGCAGCAAACAATTTTCTTGAGTGCCTTCTATTGCTTTATTGAAATGGTACGAAACCCTTTTCCAAAATTTCAATACAAATTTTTCAAAATTTTTTTGGTACTGTTTGGTCATATATAATTGGCTTTGGTTGCTGTGTTGAAACTGAATGAATCTGAAACAAAATTTTGGAGTAAAATAGAATTCCTATGGAGTTTCAAACTTTATCATCAATTAATAAAAGAAGATTGGATCACCTTCAACATTATTACACATGGCATATGTTTGTTTGCTTTGAGCCTCACATCACATGGAGAGGCTTTAGATGTAAATAACTTATTACTTCATTCTTTCAAAAAAAATAAAATAATAAACTTATTTTTATTTTTACAAAAATTAAAATAATAATATTTATTAAATATTTTTCACAAATATCTTTTCACTTATATTAATAAATAATTATCTTAAATATAAATATTTTTTTTTTTTTTTAATAATAAGTATGAAAATCAATAAAGTTTTATTATTCTAATAAAAATAATTATAAGTTTTATTATTGATTAACATGTCAATAACTCAACCCTTTTATTATTTAATAAAAAATATAAAAAATTACATGTGTATTTTGATTAATAGTCTAATAAAAATAATAAATTATTTGTTGATAAAATGTAGTGCATTAATGAATAAAATATATTAAATAATAATACATTAGTAAATTAATAAATTAGCTATTTCTTAGAAGTGGAAAGTGATATATAATTTGAGACGGATGAAAAATGAAAATAAATTTATTATTTTCGAACAAATAAAACAGTTAAATAGGAGTATATTTTTTTTATTCACATTTAAGTAAATTTATATGTAATTAAAATAAAAATATATTTATGTGAATTCACTTTTACGTGAATAGAATAAATATATTTTTATTTATTTAATAATTTTTATATAAATTTAATTTTTATGTGAATACGAGGAATATATTTTTATCTTATTTAATAATTTTTAAACAAAAAATTTCTAAAAATCTAATTTGGAATTAATTGAGGAATCTATATATATCATTTTTTTTTCTTCCTATTTTTTTCATTCTTTGGATTTATCTATAAACTATGGAACTATGATAATGTTTGTTGGTTGGTTTTTTTAACCTTTTTGCATTCTCGCATGTGCCAAGATTGGATCAGATTTGTCATATCAACTTTTTCTATTTTTGTTTTTTTCTCACTTTTTTTTTTTTATATATATGTTCAAATTAATTTATTTTCATTGGTTGTGTGTGGGTATAGATAGTGAAAGATGAGCTTCTGTTTGGAAGTATATTATATTATAACCACATTAGGGTCACGTGGTAGGTTGTGTTACTCTCACAGCAACAGGGAATTGTTGTTTCGTATTAATAAGTAGAAACAAATTATGTGGATTTTGTCAAAAAATAAAAATCAATTCATTGATTTTGATTAATTAAGAAATTTTAATTTTAAATAGATAACTACATATGACTTTTATTGTATATTCTCTCTATCTCCAAATAATAATTCACTTACTAAAAAAAAAAAAAAAAAAAAACTCTTATTGTTTTCCTAATAAAGTTAAATAATAATAAAAAAAAAAAACTCTTATTGTTTTCCTAATAAAGTTAAATAATAATTTACTTTTATTTTGATAAGAAAATTAATAATTTAGATTTTTAATTATTTATCCTTATTATGACTGCTAATAAAATGAATCATTCTTGAATTATGTGATTAAGAACAATTAATATACTACAAAAATGAAAACACAATAACAAATTTAACTAAAAATCAAGCTCAGTTTCATATTACTATAAGAATGAAAAAACTGTTGAAACTTTTTTTTTTTTGAATTTAAGAAACTTTCTCAGATTTTGAATCTTATCGACAAAAGCTGACTGTTAGGAAATTCATGCCATAAAAGAACCAGTGGATAGCCATGCCTTGAGATTAATGCATGAAGTCACCAATTGTTTTCCAACAAAATATTTCCTATTTGTAAGTCTAAAACAAGATATGATGAGTAAAATTCTATTAAAGGAATATCGAAAATTTTAAGAGACAAGTGTTGATAAAAGAAATCTTTGATGATCATGTTTGTGAAAGACCAGAGTTTTTCACAAAATTAACAGTAAGTTCAATAACATAAGAAAGACATGTTAGGTATTCTATTCAATAATTTCAGATCACAGCTTTCATAGATTTGACTCTTCTAATGATTTCCAATTAGTTGTGTTAGTATTACTTTGCTCGATTGGTTTGTTGAAAAGAGTATCAGCTTTAACATTCAACTTTTCCAATCATATTAGTGCTCTATATATTATTTTTAAGAGTATTTTTTACATATATAAAGCTTATTTTAATTATTTTTAAATATAAAAAATAATAATTTTTTTTTTTAAATTTAATGAACTCTATATTACAAAATTTAACTTTTATTTTCTTATATTGACTCTATATTACAAAAATTTTGAAACATATAAAGAGAGTCCTTGTAAATACTCTTATTATAAGAGATATCACATTTTATCACAAAATAATGGATTAATTTTTTAAAAAAATTGTTATAAAAACACCCTTAAATTTTACCAGTACTAAAGTAGCTGAACATAGCATTCACAATTAGTGAATTAGTAAAGATAGTAACAAACAAACAATCAACTGCAGATCTATTTTATTGAACTTTGGGTCCAGAAGAAAATCATTTCGTTATAAAGAAAAAATGGATAAAACACTTTCAAGAAGGCATTCTAAAAACAGGAGAGGGTTGAAAATTAACCTCAGAAACCAGCCTACCTGATGCTGACCCCCTCCAGAAAATAAAGCCATGTCAAATCTACCTAACCTTGAGAGGATAGAATAGGCCTCCATAGCCACAGACTACAAGGTTAGGTATAAAGTGCAACAACCTTAAATATAAAATATTAATGGAAAAAAAAACACAAAACTAGACTTGATTGCTGAAATTTAAAAAAAAAAAAAAGTGTAGAATTTAAGTAATGTATCCATACTTCCAGTATCGAGGATGTCCTCCAGTACATGAAATCACATAAAATAAACAATCTTCACAAACATACAGTTTGTTGCAAAGGTTTCACTGTGACCGCTTGTCCGCAGACGAAAAATGAACACTCCAACAATCGTGCCTGAGAGAATTCTCCTGTGAGTTTCTTCAATTTTGTTTAAGCTAATGCTCTACTCAAAGCCCGCACAGGCATCAGAGGCACATGACATCCATTCCATTCGATGCTCCTCCTCAAAATAATATGGAAATTAAATCATTGCCCAAAGTAATCATGCTTTTTAGAATGCCGGCCAGGTGCTGTAGCAGAAAACTGCATGTTGATGATGATAACAAGAGCCAGAATGCTAGTCACATAAGGCAGAGTCCTACCTAGATGAGCTAGTTGTGGCTTGCTTGGGGAGTTTACTACTAGATTGGGAATCTTTAACTGTTTTGGAATCGGCATTGATTGCAATATTCCCCATTCCTATTTCCATTGCATCCCTCTCATCCTTCTCCCTCTTTATTTTTTCAGAGTTTTGACCTTCTGAGGCTTCATTTTGACAAGCTGGTATTGATGGCTCTAAGAGATGAGGGCCTGAACTGATCCACGGGTGAAGAAGGCACTGAGCTGCAGTTGGCCTCTTCTCAGGGACAAAATCAAGGATAGGGACCAAGAATTCAGTGATGTCATTTGCATCCTTCTCATTGAATTCATACTTCTCCATGAGAACCTTATTCAAAGGCCAAAAACGCAATCTACGTATGTGCCTTAAATCACCATATCTATTAAAGAAGTCCCGAGAATAGCGGCCGCCTAATGCAATCTGAGAATCATTGCCAATATCTTGGTGTTAGATGTAAATGTCTTTTGATGCCAACTTATTAGACGGTGGAAATGAACTGTATCTCACCTTGCGCGGCATCATTCCAAGAAGCTCCATCATCAACGCTAAGTGGTCCTGAAACAGATAAAGAAAGAATATAAATTCATAATTTTTAATTATGATTGACCAGAATAAACAAAAAAAGGCAAACTATAGCATATTTTCACAAATATAAAATTCGTTCACCCCAGTTAGAAATCATGACATCCTATTGCATATGTTCCATACTCACAAGCCCTCTCCTGTACACCAAGAAAGACATACAAATATAAAGCACAAAAAACCTTAACATTCATCCAAAAATTGATAAAATGGTTTCGAACATCAATGCAACACAGACCCATAAAAATTGTTGTTTGGTTTAGTACATGCAGAGAACAAGGAAAAAAACCCAACAACATATTTAACAGCAGTAAAATCACTTTTGATCAACCTTCACAAATGAAATCCATGCTTATACCCAAAATGTGAAGTACAAAGAGATGCCTAAACACATTGAACTAGTACTTTTCCTCATAGAGATCCAAGAATGATAATTTTGTTTGGCAGAAGAAAACTTACAGGCTAGAACAATAAAACCAGCTTACATGAAGTTCATTGGCATTAGAATTCTGCCTAAGAAATCAACTTTACACTGCAGATAAATGCCAAACACATAAAACAGAGGGAAACCTTATCATCATTCAACAAGTGCAAATGAGAGGCCCAACCTGCTATATAAAAACAGTATGCAGAAAGAGCATTTGTGATAACATTCTACACATTTCATTCCACGAACAAAACTGCAAAAGCTAAAATAGTGTGTGCATATTATGCCAATCTCGAGTCTATAAAGCTTCATCATAAGAGTTTTGCCCCATCATAAGTTTGTGTATCCTGTTTTCCATATAATCTAAATATTCTCCTCACAACTCCATAAAAATTCTAACAATATCACTCTCAGCTGTTTCTAACCAATCAAAAGTTTGGACATTATTTCCCCAAATAATCTTAAAAACCAAACGTGGAAGCATCATACAGAACATTTTCTTCACCTTTGGAGTTGCTTTACTACACCAACCTTCTATCATCTCCTTCACTGGAAACCAAGAATCAAATTAATCCAAATACAAAAAAAAAAAAAAAAAAGGCCTAAGAACTAAAGCCGCATTGCAATATTGAATAAGAACTTAGAAGATGGAATTATCCTGTATTTTTTGCATAAAATCCATGGGAATCTCTCTTTATCAATTGTCTATAGTCAAAATAGAAGCAAGTGCAGCACACCACAAAAGAATACCACCTCAATGAGGTAGAGTCTTTCAAACGTCCTTCCAAACATAGTTTCTAACTCTCATTCTGAGTACCATAGTTTTTTATTATGTGAAGTATCCATCTTTACCATTTCTCCATTAATGCGATGTTTACAACAATCGTGAAATCAGTTTGTATAAAAGCTAGAAACAAGGAATCCAAGTTCAGGTCTCATTTCCCGAAGAAAGATAGTTATCCATTAATGCCTTGTTTCAGAACCAAAAATAGGATAACTTATGAGAACATTGGCAAAAACTACTTTAGATTACCATATTAATGGTGCACCCTAAATAAAATTGATTTTACAGAAAATACATAAAAGTTTTTATTTGATCAAACACACAAACACTAGTTACAGCAAACAGAAAGAAAACAACGAAGATGTATAGCACTTCTATAGTTGCTCTCAACACATGCTTTTCTCTAACTTAGCAATCAAATCTACATGGTCAACCACAGAACTAACTGTTGATCATATGTCACACAAGAATAAGCATCTCCCTCCAAATTATGATGGTGCATAGATCATGGAGGTATGCATTCAAGTACAGAAAACACTGCTGGGGCATACAAAAAACAAAAGAAAGGACCGATTCATTGAAGGAGATAAACAAAATGGGATTTTTTTTTTCCTATAAGCTCTTTCTCACATGCATGGTGAGGGTAGTATTCAGGACATGGATATGAGAAATTTTAAAGACGAGCACAAGGAATTCCCTCATGTAAAAGTCGATATCAATTCATATAATGGAGATTTTGGTGAGAGGCAGTGCTAAATGATTCATAAATGTACATGAAAAGAGTAAAAAGCAATGCTTAATCAGGTACCTTGTCCCTCCACTACCAGCACAATGTTGGAATAAACATGGTAGAAGGTCAACGCTAGGGTGGAATGAAGTGCTTAAATTATGTTGAATATGGACAACCAAGTTCTGCATCAGAAGGAGTTTTCCCCTGCTAGTGACATGTTGGATCATAATACATCTATTCTGAACTAGCAAAACATTGTCACAATTTCTTTTTTCATTTTTACAGATTCAAGCTTAATCTGCAATTATGCAATTGATTGCAATCCCTGATGATTTCTCAATAAATATAGTTGGTGTCTACAAACCTTTTTTACTAACATTGGCATCCCCAAGATAATGTAGTTTACTAAGAAAAATTTTCAGAAGCCACCATTTGGAGGATTCACAAGTAGATTGAGGAGTAAATATATTGCTAGACTATAGACTCTAAGCCACAAGGAATTGGCCCCTCTATGCTCCTAAAGTAAAAAATTGTGGCAAGCAAACATTCAAATATTATATACAATGCCGGTTTCCTAGTTATTCCTTCTGAAATATATATTTCAGAAAAGATTATGGACAAATATAGTCTACATTTGATTCAAAGATCTGATACCATATAATAGCAGACTCCAAAATTTGTGCATATGTACTGAGACAAAGGGATAGTGGCTGAGGGAAAATAGCAAATATTAAGCGATGCATACTTAAAAAGAGGAAAAGGAAGAAGAAAACATCAAGCAACCATCATGAAATTGTTCACCACTATGTTACCTCATCCCTATCAAAGTTGTCACCACTGTGGGGATCAAAAAGCACATCACCAGTTGCAAGCTCAAAGCAAATGCAAGCAAAGGACCAAAGGTCAGCTGATGTGGAGTACTTAGATCCAAGGATCACCTCTGGACAACGGTACTGTCTTGTCTGGATATCATTGGTAAACTGTTTGTATGTCCAACATGCATTACCAAAGTCCACCAATTTGCAAGCCAGGTCAGCAGAGGCCAACAGCTTCTGCCTTGTGGAGCAGTTTCCCCTCTTATTACCCTGATTTTCTAGTGCAGTGTCTTTTGTTCCATCAGCATCAGATGGTCTGTTTGCATTGTCAGAACTAGCAAGTCGGTCTTCAGAAGACCCCATGTTTGTTTTAGCATTAGAAGATGACTCCTCTGCAGCAGATGTTTCAGGATCAGCATCAGCTTCAGTAGACACTTCCTTTTCCACACACCCCTGAGCTGCTTGCTTAGCCTTTCTTCGTATCTTTTTCTTTTGATTCCTAGTCAAATCTCCATTTAGTCTTGAAATTCCAGATTCCAACACAGTCTTACTATTTGGAAGAATAAGAGGAGCACCAGATTTTCTTGGATCTTTTGATGGGTCTATCATTGATAATAGCAATATATTCTCCGGCTTTAGATCAGTGTGTATAATTGAAAGTTGTCTGTGCAAATAATCCAAACCCACTAAAATGTGAAAACATATCTCTTTAACCTTATGAATGGGCACCCCATGGTAATCACTATACTTGATAAGTGTCAAAAGATTATCCCCTAAGTACTCAAAAACCATACAAACATGCTGTCCATTTGGACCTGAATGCTTAAAATGATCCAAAAGCTTTACCACACATTTTTTGTCATCTGGGTCTCCTTCTGCAATCTGTTGCAAGATGGTTATCTCATCCATGGCAGCTTCAGTATAGTGTTGAGCACTTTTTTGTACCTTCAAAGCTACATATTGCTGCATTTTTTGCAAGTAAATTGAAATATTATCATAAAAGATAAACTTTGATCAAGCCTGCCTGAATAATCAGCAGGCAAAAGGTCCAACAATAAATATTGCTGCATTTTTTGACAAATTAACTAAACTATAAATGAAAATGTGAAGCACTTAATGGAATTATCATCCTGTTGCTGGGACAAAGTGCAAAATGCAAAGAACAATATGCAAGTCCTATCATTTTTTGTTACATCGTTTACTTTTCCTCCTATCATTTTTGTTACATTGTTTTCTTTTCCTAACAACAAATGCATGATGCCAATCAAGCCAATTATAGCGCTCTTTGTCAATCGAATAGAGTCCGATAAAATTTTAACAAAATTGAGGTCTAGTGCTCTTTTTTATTTTCACATTTTCTGAGAACCCAGAAGTGGCACATTTAAACACCAACACAATCAAACAGTATTAAATTTCCCAAGCTACACACCGAAATTAAAGAGCTTTATTGATGTAATAACAGAAGATGACAATGTACAACATGTCATTAACAGCATCTTAAAGAACTAATCGGTCATAATCGAATTTGAAACAGAAAAACTCTACCATGCTTCTACAAAATCAACACGCTATCTCCAATAAATTGAACCTACATAAAACATAAACATCCTCTTTATGGTTTTCAGCATAAGCAAAAATAAATATACAATAGGTTAGGTGCAACATCATAATCTAACTCTTCTAGCAAATTCAAGAAAAAATCAATTACATACTAGCTAGGTAGCAAGCAAACAAAAGGGAAAACCATGAAACAAATGTGCATTGACATGCATTAAATTGAAATCGCAAAATAAAATTATATCTGATCTCATTTTCATATTTTCTAAAAGAAAAACAAAACCATAACCACCAAATGCATAACAAAATAACAAATCATAAAAACAACAAAAATTTGCAACAAGGTCGACCTCCAAAATATATATATATATTAAGAAAAGAGAGGGAGAGAAGCTTACAGATTTTTGCGTGTCCCAAGCGAGCCAGACGGTGGAGAAATGACCCCAGCCGAGTTTACTCTGGACAACATAACGACCGTTCTTGAAAGTATCACCGATTCGTACAGCGTGGTAACCACCGCGGCGGTAATCCTCCGTTCCTTCATCCTCCGACGTGTAGTCACCGCTTTCG
Organism: Aleurites moluccanus; assembly: GCA_948193065.1. NCBI lineage: Eukaryota > Viridiplantae > Streptophyta > Magnoliopsida > Malpighiales > Euphorbiaceae > Aleurites > Aleurites moluccanus. The sequence goes on along the minus strand of CANXYC010012482.1, from coordinate 1,292 downwards.
CTGCTCCGATCCTCGTCTTCCACCAACTGTTGCGTCTCATCCATTCTCCGTTTCACAGTTCCAGTCGATTTACCCTCCGCCCCCTGTACGTATCTCTCTGTGTAGGAGATTTAGATTGAAGAGTACAAAAAGTTGAATAGCTTATGGTTAGAGTGAACAAAATGGTGGAAAGAAATTGCAGTTGAGAGCTAAGAATTGTACCGGAAAAGATGAGAAATTTGTAGTCTTGTTCTCTTCTTCTTGTTCTGCGTTGAATCGGGTTTCGGATCCGGATCCAATTATAGTATGAAGTTATCCGGATATAAATTGGTTAAGTGAGTTACATCAATTATTTGTTTTTGGGAATGATGATGACTCAGTGCTTGGCTTTCTCCATTTAATCATTTATTTATATTTATGTGAGCTTTTTCTTTCTCAATTTTTTTTTTAACGCTCCTCTGTTTTTTATTTTATTATTTTTTGGTTGTTTGTTAGAAGAGAAAATTTTCTCGTGAAAAAATTTGAGGTTCATATTTTATTTATAAGGACATCTTCATTTCAATTTCTACCTATGATAATATCATATATTCATAGTGAAAAATAGATTTTTTTTTTTAGTGAGTTACTATATAGAAAGTACTTTTTAAATCATTATATATATTAATTGATATTAAATTTATTTTTTAAATATATTTAAAAAAATAATTTTCATATTCGATTCATTTATTTAAAAATTATCTCTTAAATATTGATTTTTATAATAAAATTTTAATAAATAAAAAAATAAATAAAACTTCTTACTAATCATATTAACTCTCGAGATTAAATGCGCATTATATTTATATATAATTTTATTAAATATTAATTTTGTTAATATTTATATAGAAAAAAAACCTTAATTTTTATATAGATATATGTTTACAGCCTCTAATCAGTAGTTTAATAAATTTTAATCAAACATTAATTATAATATTATTTGTTATTAATCATTGGTCACCAATTATTTATTATTAGTAATAATATATTTTTATATTATTTTAATAATTATTATATAAATTTGTATGTAATTTTGAAATAGGAGAGTAAATAAATCGTTAATTTTATAATTATTTAATTTGATTTCAGACTGAAAATTTAAATTGATTTGCGAATTAAGTCATTTTTTTTTTATTTCATATCAAATCAAACTAAAATTATATATATATATATATATATATATATATATATATATATATATATATATATATATATATATATCTTTTATATATCTATATAATTAAATATATTTTTTTTTATATAAAATCACATATTTT
>CANXYC010012369.1:0-12139 GCA_948193065.1 Aleurites moluccanus | reverse complement strand
CTATGTGTGAGCTACGACACTTAAATTTATATATATTTTTAATATGATATTTGTGATATTAATTTATAATCTATATTGTTTTATTTTTTTTTTTTTATATATATATATATATATATATATATATATATATATATATATATATATATATATATATACATCGATATGCCATGTGTAACAGATGATGGATAAGTTTATTCCGCTGCGATAAATATATATGTATATTGTGAATGTGATTGATACTGGGTTCTACGGGTGCCGGTCGCCATTGGCATCTCCTGTTGATCCGATTGTGGGAATGGGTTGTGACAATATCGCCTCGCATATGCCATCTCGGCAATGCCTCTTTGCCAACTCGCTTCTCCTATCTCCCTCTTCGCATATGCCACCTCTGCAATGCCTCTTCGCATTATGCCACCTCGCCTATTCCTCTTCACCAAATTCCTCTTCGCCTATCTCCACTTCGCATATGCCACCTCGCATATGCCTCTTCGCCAAATTCCTCTTCGCCAATCTCACCTTGCCACTTCGCTTGCTCACATTACCAGCTTGCGAATGCCAGCTTGCATTTTGCTGGCTCGCACATACCAGATCCTGCTGAGCTGAAATTCTTCCTCGACAACTTATACTTAATCAGCTCACAAATGAGCTACAAACATCTAAACTCTATGATTCTTTTTGTTACTTAAAATAAACATGCAGGGGTTCAACATATCCAAAATTCAAATCACAAAGACAATTACGCAGACTATGGTGGCTCTCTAAATGTCACCCAAACTTACTGCACAAAATCCATCCGAACAAACCTGAGATATTCTACTCTCTACTGAGTTATACTTATCCAAATCTACTAAAATTTTATAGTCAATAACAGAACACACAAAGGAACATTTCTTATGTTAACACCTTTGGCTCAAACTGTCTTAGTCATTCCCAGCGAATTCAAACATACACAGATTTTTTGCAGAAATACTAAACCAGATAAGTCCTACTCAAGGAGGGCATAACTCCTCACACACACAGAATTTTGCCAAACTATTTAACAGAATTGAAGATGAGACATAGATCCACAACTTTTATGTTTTATACTTTATCAATTTATTCCTTTAAGATCACGCAATCAGCTTCATAAAATCCTACAATCAGAAATTTTTGGATTTCTCAAACATTCATATTTTCAATTAATTAAATTCATCAAACATACAATTTATTAAATAGCCCAAAAATGACAGATATTACATATTTAGACATTAATATTTATACACACATATACCATTAGAAATTTAACCATGAAGAGTCTAGAGTATCTAAATTGGATTCTAGATAAAAGATTTTTACATTGATATGAACAGTTTCAAATTGGAGGAAAAGAAGCATTTTGAAACTATCTCTATTTATTTTTAACCTGAAAAATATTAGACTCTGAATAGGTGAATAAAACTCAGTGAGTAATAAATATACTACCATACTTATGAGGTTAGGTGTTTCAAAGCTAGTTTACAAAAATGGTTTTTATTTCATATTTCAAAACAAATATGATAGTAAATTAAATAGTAAATGAATAATATCATCCAAGAATTAATAGTATACAAAGAAAAGAATAAGTATCAAGACGTTCAATAAACAATTAAGTCAACAATGGCAAATGTATCCATAACAAATGCAAGATGGAAAATCGAGTCATAACTCATAACTTATTTAGAAGCAGAGGCTACCCATCCCTATATCATTCTTCTTCTATAATAGGTTATTGTATATAATGTTGATGTATTATTACCCTATCGACTTGGCTATTTTCCGTCGGTTCATCTTTAATGTATTATTTTCCCATCTGTTGGGCCACTTTTCTTCGGTTCATCTTCGATAAATTATTTTCTCATCAGTTGGTCCACTTTTCGTCAATTCATCTTCGATGTATTATTTTCCCATCAATTATGCCACTTTTTGTCAATTCATCTCTGATGTATTATTTTCACATCAGTTAAGCCACTTTCTATCAATTCATCTCATATTGATCATATATGGTAGTGGAAATAATTTTAGTACAGAATTCAGTAACAAGTCAATAAAGGGATTTGACCAAAGAATAAATTCAATAATGATGAATCATAAAAGGGTTCAACCACATAAAAAAGAATCATCAATATAATTATTACACAAGCATTCGGCTAGCATGAACCAAATGAACATATAACAATAAAATAGTTTTGGAATTAAATATAAGTATAATGACATATTTGAAACTCACCTTAATAGCAATTATCCTTTTATTCATACTCATAAAATTCATTCATATCCTTGACCCACTCATCCTATATAAAAATCCTAATTATCATAATTATAAACTATGGAACCCTAACTTTAAGACTTAATTCCTCAAGTCAATTTATTAATTCTCACTCAAAACACTTTAATTATCCTCCAATTAATTTCATTACAAATTATAATCATCATTCCATTTCATTATCATATTAGGGTTTTGCAACATCTAATCATCTAAAATAAATTTGTATCATTTTATATTTCTTATAGTCTATGAATAATCAATTAAAGAATCTTTGAAAATTAAGAGGCTACTATTCATGTTATTATTCATTAATAATCAATCTAAACTAATATTCTAAATCAATTACAAAGATTTAAAGAATGTGCATATAAAATTTCAACTTTTTCGAAGTTTTTTTGCTATGCCAAAAAACCTAATTAATCATATTTCTATAATCTACTATCTTGTTGGATAGCCTGCACAATATACAATTAGCTAATTATTTATCATAGTAAATCATGTCATTTAAACCTGAAATATTTAGAAGACCTAGCTAAACATATATGTTAAGCTCCATATTAAATTTTATCCAAAAAAATATCATTTACCCCATGCATTAAATTAATTACAATAGCTATAAAATTATATCCTACACTAAACACTCCCTAACACCTTATATTCTAAAATCTATTTACTCTACAAATGATCTCTAAATACTCTGAAATTTTTATATACTTAGAAAACACAAATTTATATTTTCAGTTAAAATTTTGTATCGATTGGACTTCTCTAGGTCAGTCAAATAATATCCAAAATATTAAGTTCACAAGATTTCTCTTCACAATTTAGAGTAAATATCTTCCATTCTTTTTCTTTAATCTCACATCTAACCATAATTAATCAATTCCCAACAATTACCACCTATTATTTACTTCATATATAACATATAACTTTAATTCACTAAGCAAAAATCTTTTATGAATAAAATATAAAAATAAGATAACTACTAATTTATCTAAGTGGTGATTCTCCTAATCATTTCCTTAATTTCTTCCCTTATTGATTTGCTAATTGTCTTTGGTTTAAGGTGGGTGAAAATTTTGATGGGATATGGCTTAAAAAAGCTCTTTAAAAAAGCATGAAAAGCAAGGAAAAAGATAAAGGAAGGAAAAATTCTAGATATCTCTTGATAGTTTTCTTATAAATGTTATCATACAACATTATCTATTGTAATTTAGATGTGCCATCTATCATATTTTTTTGCTTCTTCATATTATGTTTAATTATTTTGACTTGGTTTTTAACTTAATTCACTTCAAATGAAAGATTAGTAATATAAGGGTATTTAGAAGCGGATTGTCAAATTGAAATTTATAAAAAATGGAATTTGACAATTGAGATTTTAATAAGTACTTAAATATGTAAGATGATTGTTTAGATAAAATATCTTAAAATCTATAAAATGACCAATAAAGGCATATGGTTATAATTAAAATTTATTGAAGAAAATATATTTGAGAACTATTTATTTTTAATAAAAACTGAACGAAATTATTTTTTTAAATAGTAAAAAAAAGTTATGTATATTAAAAATAGATATTATTTTAATATAAAATTTAAAATTATTTAAAAATAGATATTAAAAATAGCTGAGGATAAAGGTTTAAAGAGTTTGACTCTACTGTAAAATAGTGGCAGGGCCCTACCTCATTGGATTCTTCCTAGTCCCCATCTTGTATATTGTCTTTTTCAAAAGAAAGTAAGGATCATTTTGTCTTTTAAATACTAAAATCTCTACTGGAAAACTCAATTGTAAGTATGTTGGTATAAGCAGCTTAAAAGAACACGTTTTGCAAGAAGAAAACTCGTTTTACATGTAATTGTCAAACAATACAATATACTTAAAAACATGGTGCAGTACTTAATTAAGTGATTTTGGATCTTCAAATTGAGGATCCAAACACCCACATAATTAAGAAACTAAAACTCATTACTAGGTTTTCCATTACACAATTATATGGGTTTCAGTTGCACATAGGCAATAATCCTTTATATTCTCTCTAATCTAGCTAACATTTTCGGTTACCAATAATTCTAATATTCCAACATTTTATTACTATCACTTAAATTCAACTTAAGAAATTTAATCTCTAGCAATTCACACATACCTTAGTGCTTAATACTATAACACTAATGTTTATTCAACTTTTCAATTGTATAATTACCGATTCAATCAATTATTCCATTCCCATAATATCACTTATAATCTTATCAATTTAAATATCCCTAATCACGGCTATAATTCTTAATACATTGCTTTGTCATTTTCATAACAAAAAGTCTCAAGCAACAATCAACAATTCATTAATTCCAATTTAATAAGAACATCTTTGCATCTCCAATATTACCATACATACCTACATACTAAACTTTAATTAGTTTACCTCAACATTATTTGCTCATATAAAATCTTAACATATCCTTTCACACATATATTATTATCATTTATATCACTCATACATAATATAATCATACTCTAAGACACATCTAGGTTGTCAAATAAAAATAACTATCAAAATCCATCAAGTAAATTGTACGATCATATATTAATTAACTATAGATCTCATTGATAAAAAATTTGGAGTATTATATTATCTCTCCTTATAAAAATTTATTCTCAAATTTTAAAACTCATAAATTTGCTTATCAATGCATATATCTTTAATATCTCCAAGCAGTTATTGATCAATTCCTTGTCTCTTATTACAATACTGTACTAACCATTTGTCTCCACATGTTCTTATTACATTATTTCAATATCAATTACATATTATTAGTTACCATTAATACAATACCATTATTTATCATACCATTAGTTACCATTATAACATCAATACATAATCAAAAATCAAAGTCTTATCTCATTTAATCACTATAACCTTTAATATGGTAATAATTATCAATTACAATCATATTCCCAAGCTCTTAATAATCAATATCTATATTTTTTTGCTTAATCATTATAAACCTCAGTTCACTGCTAACTATCACTTGCAATCATGTTCTTAAACTTTTAATAAACTATACCATAGTATACGTCAATTCATTATTTCATATCATTCCTAATTGATATTCTTTGTCATCAATTCATTGTACATATTCACAATCCTTATCCAATAGGGACTAATGTTCAATTAATTACAATACAATCCATCAAGACCATAATCCATAATTACATGTATCCATTTTACCTCTTCATTTTTTCAAATCATGATATTTCTTTTATTCACTTTAATCTTAAAATTTCTATCATGTCATTAAATGCAACTTTCATACTCATCTCTAACTTTAGCATATCCTTTTTATACTAAACTAATATAATCTTATCATTAGTTTTATCTATCCTTATCAATCCTCAAAGTTCTTACCTTATATTAAATCTTAATTTGAGATTCTTATGTACTTCATCATTACAATTTCTTTATTCCATTTGATCCATACTCGAGCTAAGTATTTCATGTGTCAATATTGTCTCTCTTGATATAATTCCTTATTCATTCCTTTCATTTGTACCTTTGAATCTCTATAGAATCATACCTAACTAACTCATTAATATTGATAATTATTGATTTCCCTTCAATACTTTCAATTATCATGCCTAATACAACCTTTGAAGAACTTTTAATATCTATACTTTCAATCATGTTATACTGCACTTTCCAGCTTCTAACTTATGATACTAAACATGTCAATTTAACTCACAAATAAAACTTTATTCAATGTATCCTCGCAATACTTTTCTTATATAATTCTCTTATATCTCCTTTCATCAATTAGATAGCAACTTTACTGCTTTTCTTTATGTTTTTCCCATTATCAATAATTTGTCCATTATATAAGTTTTTTTGTAGAATCCACATGATATCTATACTACAAATGTTTTAACTTAAGAGCTTCTTCAACAATCTGTCTTTTATATACAATATCCATTGTAGCTAAGGAACTACTATAAAAACAACCTATAAAACATACCATTATCTTTGCTAATTAATAAATCCCACTAACATTTTATAATTCTTTTGAATTTAATCCATTCTTTAGGCCATGGCGACTATATTAAACTAAGGAGTAGGGGTACATCCATATTACTTCTAATGAACCGATCTTAAACTCATAATATAAGCAGATCTATTTCAAAGGAACACATAACAATGATGAGAATGAAAATCATATGCTCCATGGTACACTTATATTATAATGACACATATTCATGACTCATTAATATTTAATAAAATCTATGCTCTGATACCACCTTTATCTTATCCCATCTTCAAAATTATAACGGTCCTAGATTATAGGTAAGTTTAAAACTACCAAATACCCATAGAATCCATGCTTCTACTTATCCACAATTTAAAATCCAACATAGTATCAGTTGAAATATGATTAATACTCCAAGATCATATTTGCACATTAAACACTTCTAACATAACATTAACTTCATTTACAATAATTAATTCTTATTCCCTAATGATCACCAATCATTCATATAGTTTCACATGTTACCACATGACTTAATAAATATTATATTCTCATCATTAAGTATCATCTCATTCACAATATATACATATATATTCATTGTATCATTTAGACATTCATACAGAACTTCAATCATTGTAATATCTGTTATTTTTGGTCATTTTATTAATTGTATGTTTGTTGAATTAATTGAGAATATAGAAATGTTTTAAGGAATTCAGAATTTCTGTATGCAGGGAGGATATTGCGAGGCTGATTTCATTATTTTAAATAAATAATTTGATAAAGCATAAAACATAAAAGTTGTAGATTTATATCTTATCTTTAATTATGTAAAATAGTTCTGTAAAATTCTATGTGTGAAGAGTTATGCCTCCTTGACCAGAACCTGTCTGGTTCATTATTTTCTGTAGGAAGAGTATGTTTAAATTTTCTGGGAATGACTGAGACTGAATGAGCCAAAAGTGTAAACATAAGAAATGTTCCTTTATGTGTTGTGTTGTTGGCCATAAAATTTTAGGAGAATTTGATTAGTATAACTCAGTAGAGAGTGGAATTAATCAGGCCTGTTCGGATGAATTTTGGGCAGTAAGTCAGGGTGAAATTTAGAGATTCACCATAGTTTGTGTAGTTATCCTTTTGATTTGAATTTTAGATATGTTGGACCTCTGAATGTCTATTTTAAGTAACAAAAAGAATCAGGGAGTTTGGATATTTGTAACTCATTTGCAAGCTGATTAAATATGAGTTGTCGAGAAAGGGTTCCAACTCAGCAGAATCTGGCAATTGCGAGTCGGCAATACGAGCAGGTGAAGTAGCGAAGTGAGATTGTCGAGGTGGCATATGCGAAGTGGAGTTAGGCGAGGCAATTTCGAGGTGGCATATGCGAAATGGAGTTAGGCGAGGCAAGTTTGGCGAAGAGGCATTGTCGAGGTGGCTTATGCGAAGTGGAGTTAGGCGAGGAGAGTTTTGGCGAAGAGGCATATGCGAAGTGGACATGCGAAGTGGGATTGGCAAAGTGGCATTGCCGGAGCAAATTGGCGAATTGGAAGTTGTGAGCTGGCTTATGCGAAGTGGCATTGCCGAGGCGAGCTGGCGAGCAAAAATTTTGAGGCAGTAGCCTATTTAACTAGATGCCCAGTAACGATTTTTCTTCACAATTTTTCTTCTTCTTCTCTTCGTTCTTCTTCTGTTCTTCTCAGATTTGTTCCATTTATTTTCTAATGCATTAATACTCAAAATTAATGCATTAAATCGCTACATTATCACATTTTAAGGCATCAATCTTCAGTTTCAAGCAGATTTCTCAAAGAAATCAATTTTGGAGAAATAAGGTAAATTTTCTTCAAATGTCATTTTCTCTGTAGATTAATAAATTCTGGTAGTTAAGATAGTTAATTATGGGTATATAAGATTTATTACAAGCATTTTGAGACTATTAATGGTAATTAATGTGAGAGAAATCAGAATTTATGAATTATCATGAATAGTGACATGAACAGTAATTTCGAAATTTAATTCAGATTTTTCCTTAAAAGATTAATTAAATTGATGTTGGGGATTGAAAATAGAAACTATAAGATAGTTAAATTTTTAAGGAACTTTATTATGTATTATTGATTAAGGAAAACCCTAATTTTGAATATTTGGGGAAATTTTCATAGGAGAAGAGAACTCAAGAATTTGAAGAGTTTAATTGAATGATCGAGCTATTGAGGGGAATACAAGTATAATTTTGTGTAAAGGTAAGTATAAACATTGCATATGCATATTGTTTCTTTGGAATGTTGTGTTCAAGCCTTTCCTTCTCAAATATGACATTGTATTAATGACCTATTAATTAAAATTCCCATGACATTCTCAAACTAATGATTATTGTTTCATGTGATTTCTATATTTATTTTATGAATGACTTGGTCATCTTTTCTCGGACCAAGTTCATATGAAACCTATTTGTTACTTGACTGAATTTATGCTATATAGAGATTGCAACTGTATGACCCTATTGATAGAACGCTCTTCCCAATGAGAAATGAGAGTAAATTCATTGGTCCATTGTGCACTTTGGGAATCTAGCTGATAGGGTTTTTATCAGTGTTCCACCTAGAAGGGACCATGAGCTCTAGGCGTATGCCTGGCCAAGCATGCATTTACTATAAGGTAGCAAAGATTATCGATGCGCTCTGTTGTGATAGGTAGCAAGGCTACTGATGCACTCTGTAGTTCTATCATGTAATTTGATAGTGCTATTCGATTGTGAGCACTTTTATTCTTGTAAGCATAACCATTTGATATTTTTCTTACCTATGTTCTTTGGATTGACCTTTCCTTTGGATTGATGTATTTCTTCTATATTGCATGTTCATATCTTACTGAGTTGAAGATTCACTCCTTTTCTATGGATTTCAGGTGATAGTGTAGTTCGCGAAGGAGCTAATATAGAAGACAAAGCTTCTTGATTTATTCCCCCAAGAAGTCTCCATTGTAATCATTTTGATTTATATATATTTATTGAATTGTATTATGGTACTGTATGTATTGGGAGTATACTCTAGAGCTCCGTAGTTAGATGTTGAGAATAATAATATTTTGATGTCTAAACTGTTATAATTAGGTTACCCTTGTTCCTTAGTAATGTGGGAAGTATCTTTTGATCGGTAAGGAACAAGAGAAATTTTTTTAATGATAAACATATATATGTATGAATGGTGATTACCTAAATATTTGAAATAAATGTTTTAATGATAATCATATATGATGTAAATATGAAATGTGTATGAGATCCAGGATATAAGGGTTCTACGGGTTTACGGTGGCCTTAAGCCTACCCTTGCCCTAGGACCGTCGCACTATAGGAGTTGGGGTGTGACAATCATAGAGCGTCGAGAGTATCCAAATTGGAGTCCAAATAAAAGATATTTACATTAATATGAATAGTTCCAAATTGGATGAAGAAGAAACTTTTTGGAACCATCTCTATTTAACCTGAGAAATATTAAACCATGAATAGGTGAGAAAAACTTAGTGAGTAATATATATACCACCATACTTGTGAGGTTCTGTGTTTCATTACTAGCTCACAAGAATGATTTTTGGTTCATATTTCAAAACAAATATGATAAAAAATTAGATAACAAATGAACAATATTAATCAAGAGTTAATGGTGTACAAAGAAAAGAATAAGTATCAAGACATTCAATAAATAATTAAGTCAACATTGACAAATGTATCCATAACAGATGCAATATGGAAAATGGAGTCGTAACTCACAACTCATTTAAACGTAGAGGCTACATATCCTTGTAACATGCTTTATAATACCCCAGCAAATAGAACAGTAGACAGTAGGTGGATATAATGAATTATATTAATTAATATGGTATTAATTTAAGTATGAATAAACTCAATTAATTACTAAAATATACAAAAAATGGTAGAGTGCAATACTCAAGAATTTTTGAGCCTCAAACGGGCCATTTTTGCGACACTGTCCCAAAAAAAACCGATGTTAATTACACTGCCGGGAAAATAGCAGTCCGGCTAATTTAAGAATTTCAAATCCAGATTTGAAGGGATTAAATTAGTTAATTTTATGTGAAATTATGGTGAAAAGAAAGAGTTGAAAAATGTTTTGGAATACTAAAATAAGAGTAGTGGCAAAATAGTAATTTAGGGTAACTTTGAGGGTAATTATGAAAATCCACTGTTTGGGATTCAGAATTGACCAAAAACTATTTTTAAATGATAGAATAGACCAAGATAAGGTATTTCACTCCCCACACTTGAGATTGAATCTAAACATAATAGATAGAATAAATTACAGAAAGTTTCGGGGCAAAATTGTAATTAAGGAAAATTGGGGGACAAAAGTGTAATTAAGTGAAGATGTGGGACCCATCATTTATTTCATAATTATAGAAAGAAATGAGGTGGCCAGCCATGGATTTGAGCAAGGAAATTTTTTATGAATATTTTACTTAATAAATTTAGGAATTAAACAAGTGTCCAAAATTCTAGAACTATCTCCAAAATTGTGCATTTTTTTTAGTTCCTTGAATTTAATATAGAGAAAGCAACATGAAAGGCAATATATATACCCATTTAGCCGAACCATAGAAGAGTGAATACTCATCAATATTGTTCTCTTTTCCATAGTAAAACCAAAGCCAAATTAAGGGAGATAAAGGGAAGAAAGAAGGGGATTACATAAATTTTATATAAGAGGTAGTATTCAAACTGTTTTGGAGGAAATCAAAAGAGGTTGGAATTCAAGCATTCAATTGAAGGTAAAGTCTCTAAACTCCATATATTTTAATTGAATTGAAGAGTTCTATGGCTTGATTTAGTAAATAATTAAGTTAATTGAGCTAAGGATATAAGGAATGAACTAGGGTTTATAAGGATTCTGAAATTTGATTTGAGACAGTAACTAATGGCTTGTATTCCAAAATTTTAATGAATGAATTTGAGAATTTTCAAAACATAAAAGTTATAGATAAATATGTTAATTAGATGTCTGTAAAAAAAAATTGTAAAATTCAAAGTGAGGAAAGAGTTATTGAGTAAAAACTGTCACTAACCTGAAATTAGGTTTTTTGAAAAATACTACAGTATTTTTATTGTACATAATGATAGAGATAGAATTAGAAGAAGTGTTTAACATAAAAGTGTTTATTTATGTCTTTTTTATAGGCCTGTAAAAGGGATTTGTAATTGGATTTGTGGTTTATGAGATATTAGATCATGAGTATAATATGTCTGAATTGACTAACAAACAGAACATAGGGTACTGAGTTCTATTGATATGAGGATTTTAAATTTTGAATTAAGGAAAGTGGAAAACATAAAAAATGTTTATTTGTATGTTTTCTAAATTCCTGTAAAAAAGTTTTACAATTGAACATATATAATTTGAGTTATAATGCCCGGACAGATGTTGCAACGGTGTAGGGCAGAGTTTAAAAATTCACTATCAATTGTGCAGTAATCCAAATATTCTAAAATTTAGATATGTTATAATAATTTATGTCTATTTTAAATAAGAAAAATAATTATAGTAATTGGTTAAGTATAGATTAAGTTATTAGCAAAAGAACAAAATTTGCCAAGTCAAAGTTACAGGGCAGAATGCAGGGCAGCAGGGTTGATTGTAGCCTAATTTTAAACTTACACCATAACTTATGTAGTAATGAGAGTGTCACACCCCAACTCCAGTGGTGCGACGGTCCTAGAGCAAGGGTAGGCTTAAGGCCACCATAAACCCGTAGAACTCACAGATTACTATACTCATAAATACCAATAATATAACATCATAAATTTCCATGTTCATACATATA
>CANXYC010012363.1:0-16747 GCA_948193065.1 Aleurites moluccanus | reverse complement strand
ATTGATGGTTAATTTGATGTGGAATTGTAGATTGAAGAAGTTGAGTTTTCAAAGTAAGCTTGAATTGGGGATTTTTGGTGAATTGGTGGAATTAGCTATTGCATTGGCTTTTGGAAGGTTTAGGTGAGTTTACATTGCATCAAATTACTTGAATTATTGACTGAATTGTTAAATTAAATCCAATTGGCAAAATCCCTAAAGTGGCCGAACCTATTTTGCGCTAAAATACCTTTGTATTTGTTTGGTTTTTACTTGTGTTTCCTTGCCAAATTGACCCTAATATAATGTTGTTTAATCTTGCTTTTGATGCCTTTGTGTTATGGAACAATGTACCTTGCTATTGTGTTGAACTGGCAAGCCAATTTTTCTCCGAACCCTAACCTATTGGCTTGTCATTGTTTGTTGCCTTGTGTTTGATAATTTGCCTAGTTTATTTGTCATTTGGCTTATGGTTTGCATGTCATAGGCCTGCCAATTGAATACCATTGTCGTTGGCGATAATGGTATGCCAATTGACCTATTGGTTTCGGCCACCGAACTCACTCTTGTTCCTTGCTTTATCTTATTTTCACATTTGATTTTGTTAATTGTAAATTACCTTGGACATTATAAATGAGTTTATTGAATATTGATTGATTGATACTAAACCAACTATCATTGATTGATTGATATCCGGATTCCATTGTTGCTTATGGTATCCCTTGCTTTTGACCCTATTATGGTTTGATAGAACTTCCAATTCGACAGGGGAGTGGGGAAATAATGTCGACCTTGTACACATTGTCTATTTGTACCCTAGCTAGGAGGAGTTATGGTCCTGGCCATAGGGCCTGATCAACCTTATGCTCATTTGATACTGGTGACCTACATGGTCCAGTGATATTGATTGATATGATACACGCGACCTATATGGTCCAGTGATATCGATAATTTGGTGATTGTTTGATTTCTTTTCATTCAGTCCATCTCATTATCTGCCTTTCCATATGTAACCGAATATATTTGCTATTTCTTGACCTTGATTGTATTTTGATAACCCTATTGTTTATTGTATATCATTTCATTTAATCCTTGGCCTATTTGTACCTATTTCATTATTGTGATGCATGTAAATTCACTGAGTATCTTTCATACTCACCCGTTTGATTGTTTACCCATTTCAGGAAAGGAGTAAGTTGCAGAATCCCGACATCTGTCTTCCGTGGATTTCTGCTGCAATTTATTTGTATAAATTCTAGATTTCTGTATTATTATTTGAGGTTTCTTTATTTAGCTACTCCATGAGTATGTATGGGTTAGTTAGGAGATTTATATTACTTAATATACATTGATAATTATATTTTGAGTTATATGATGGTTTATGATGAGATATGTGAATGATACAGCCAGCTGCAGAATGATTGACAGGTTAACAGAACGAATAACAGGATAATTTAATGGATGGTAATTATATTAAATGATTATATTTATATTGAGGTTGATAGATTGTGTAATGATATTGGGTTCTATGGGTGCCGGTCGCCATTGATATTTTTTGTGTCCTAAGATTGTCGCGGTTCGGGAAACCGGGTCGTGATATTAAAATAGGAAGGTAACAATGATTGATGAGAATAAATAAAAGGGTTATCAATGTTCACATTTCATAGGAGAGCAATTTGTACATTAAATACCATGGGTGGCAGAAATGGATAACAATAATGAATAACTTTGGGTAGCCGGGTTTACGGTATCATATTCACAAGTAAAAGCAATGGCCAATAATAAAATGGTATCACTAAACAAGAATTAGGTGGGTCATAATGAAAGATTAAAAAAAATAGGATTATCAAGTTAAGTAAATAACAATGAATAACAAGAACATGCAAAAAGGGTGTCAATGTTATATTTTAGAAATCAGCACTTTGCACACCAAATGCCATGGTTGAAAGGAATAGGTATCAATAATGAATAACATTGAGTGGTCAAGTTCTTGGTATCATGTTCATATGTAAAAGCAATGGATATCAAAGAATGGTGTCGTTGAATATTTTGGCAACAGTAACACATATATATGTAGAACATATATATACATGTAAGGATGTGGAAAGGGCTAGTAATAGCATATCAGTATCAGTGAGGTACATATGGCGACCCAAGCCTTATAGCTAGGACAAGTCCCTTCCTAGCTAGGGTAAACAGTACAAAGAGTCTATTGTGCATAATGTCGACAGTATTTACCCACTACCCCGTCAATGCGGTAGCTCTGTCAAGTCCACATAAGTGATAAGCTAATGGGTTTCAATATCAGTTCATTAGCAGTATCTAGTAATCATTAGTAATAGTATAGTACAATACACTTTTAGTGATTTCTCGTTGATCAGTCAAGGACACTATAGTTCAATGAATATGGTATCAGTTCCATAAACAATACAACAATGAACATGATATTCAAGAATCAGTCAGGAGCAACAGTGGTCATTCAAAAACATTCAATATTGTATCTGGTCAACATTTGGTGTGCATTACTTTAAAGTTTATAGAACAAATTCAATAAGGCTTGATTTCATAAAGCAAATACTCAATGAAAACAATTCAATAGGCAATTCGATTTCAATCGCAAATTAATAGAAGTAGACCAATTTAGGTTCGGAACTTTGGAGAACAATCATGGTCAATGATCAAGAAGGCATTCAATCAAATGAAGATCAACCACATATAATTATAATAGATCACATTAAGACAATGTACGTGAGCAAATGATGTATAAGTAACTCACCTCATTTAGTAACTTTAACTATTCACTTTATGCTTATATCATCTCCATCCTTTGAATCTACATATCAATTAAACTTAAGATCAAGACTTATCCACAAACCTTAGGTTAATCTTAACTTTAGTTTTATTAAATTTCTCATATTTCTTAAACCTAGGGTTATATCGTATAAGTCTTTATTCAATTTTCTCATCCTAGCAGTCTAGACCATTCTGCATATAACTCATGTTATACTTGTACAATAATTGTGATTCTTATTTCTACTTAAACTAGATATATAAGACCAAATTTCAGCTCAATTTAATTACTACACCATTCTCAATAATTCGTCAAATTTATACCTATTATCCTACAATTTGTATCTGGGCATACTCCTTTTCCATGCCTATAAATAAATCCATGTTCATCAAAATGCATATCCATTTTACAGAAACTTATATCACATATAAATAAACATTTTTCATGTTTAGTACTTTTCCTAATTTAGACTCTAAGGTCCTCATATCAATAGAAAACAGTATCCCTTTCCTGTTTGTTTGTCAATATGGACAGGTAATGTTTATAGCTTAATATCTCTTAAAATTTATATCCAATTCTAAAACCATTTTACAACCTTCTAGATAAGACATAAATAAATACTTTTCATGCTGAACAATTTACCTAATTCAGTCTCTAAAATTCTCCAAAATAAAAACATAATAGCATTTTTCAGAAATCCTACATTCGAGCCAGTCACAGCTTGTACTTAATATCTCATTATTTACTTCGAATTTCATATATTCCTTATACAAAAATATACATAACCCATATACCTATAATTTTCATGTTTTTCACTTCCCCAAATTCATTTACTAAGTCTATGAAATCTGAACTACAACTTTTTGACCTAAATTGTTTTCAAAATTCTTTAAAACTCTAATTCATCCTTTAACTTCTTTCATTACATAATTCAATTGATTCAATTCATTAACTATTCTATCTATATCACTTATAGAATAAATTAAAGAACCAAGTTAAAAACCTTACCTTAGATGTAACCTCTCTTCCTTTCTCTTCCAAGATTAGTAAATCCATAAAATTTTCCTTGATCATTTTTGTTATCTTAACTTTCCTTGCTCAAATATTTGGTTTTTATGGAAGGGTTTGAGAAAATATTTTTTGGAAGCTTTGACATGGATGATTTGGCTATTTGATGTTCAATTGGCTGTCCATCTCCTTCCTATTTATACTAAGCTACTGGAAAGGTTGAAAAATGGAAAAAATTCTAGAATTTGGGCATTTGTCAAATTTCCATAAATTGGTGGGAAAAATCTTCAATAAAAATCCTACTTTCCTTATCCCTTTGGCCAACTATTCCAAGAATTTTTTTTTCTTGGAGAACTCTAGATTTTATGGATTAAAATGACATTTGGTTTGATGGGTCCCACAACTTTGGATAATTATACTTTTACCCATAATTTTCCATATTTATAATTGCTACTATAATTCTTTTTAATTCATTTCAATTGAGTCCTTAAATTATTCCCATTAAAATCCTATGGAATCTTACATTATTTTTGGTACCTCAATTCAACTTAATAACTCAACCTCTATAGTTAAAGAATTTTTATACCGAACTTATTTTGGTAAAACTCCAAAATTATAAATTTATATCTTCTTAATTTCACTTCTCTTCTATATCCATTTATGTAACACTTGAGATTTCTTTTGCTTGTATATATTATGAAATTCTTGTAATGATGTATATAAGATTTGTTATGGAATGTTTATTTTGGAAGTGAGATTTGTTTGTTTTGATTTGAATTTCAGAGTCTATGTTTGTGTAGAATTTTGTAAATTTATGTTCAAGGCTTTAAAGAAAGAATTTGGGATATGTTGTAGCCTTATATGTCTGGTTTAAGTGGAAGAAAGAATCGAGACATTTAGACTTTTGTAGCACAAGATAGAGCTAGTTTAGCATGTGCTTCCGAAGTGATTTTTTTCTAGCTTTTGTCGTGAACAGTGCTCGTGAACAGTAAACTCGAGATTTTTAGCAATAGCTTTTCATCAAAACTTCATTTTTTCTTTCTTCCTTCTTCTCTATTCTTTTCCATTTCCTATTCCTCTCAATCATAAGTCATTTTTTTCATTTCTAAGGTTTTAATACTCCAATTAAGCCTTATTAATGCTAGAAAACACAAATTAAAGACTATAAGAGTATCAATTCAAGCCAAATTCTTCAAAATTTCTTTGGAGGAGAAAATACGGTAATTTTCTCAAATCTTCTCTCTAGCTTGAGTTAAGTTATTTGTTAGCTAGAATAGTTATTTTTAAGTTGTAGATGATCTTTTGTGAGCATTAATGGCTAATATTTATGGTTAGATTTAGTAGCTAGGAGGATTTATGATTTTTGGATGAATAGTGCTGTGAATAGTAGATTTTCTCTATAACTATTATTCATCCTCTATTAATGGTTAAATTAATGTTAGAATTTGTTTATCGAGACTCTAAGGAGTTTAGAATTTATGGAAGATTATTTTATGTGATTGTTTGGAGAAAATCTTAAATTTTGAAATTTTAAAGATTTTTATTTAGGAGAAGAGAACTCAAGGAATTAAGCATTTTTTGGATTTGAGCAAGAGTTGAGCTTGGCTAGAAAGCTTTTTGGTGCTAAGAGGTAAATATGGATTTCATTTCATGTGTATGATTCTCCATATGAGAATTTTTGCTTAATTATATTATATTCATATATATGTATATGTTATTTATGAGTTCACTGTATTGAAACTCTTCTTAAATAGAATATTTGAATATTGATACCAAGTTCATCAATAAGCCTTTGTTATGCATAATATGATATGTTATTCATATGTTGTGATCTCTTGATCACTTTTAATTACTGTTGAATCAATACTTGATATATATATCACGGAACATGCATTATAGTACATTTTTCCCAATAAGAGTTAGTTCATTAGTCCAATGTGCACAGAGGAAACTTGCCTGATAGGGTATAATATTAGTGTTCCACCTATAGGGAATCACGAGCTTTAGGCATATGCCTGTGCAAGCATATGTACCACGTGAAGGTAGCAAGACTACCTAAACATTATGATATGATATTAGTTCTATGTTATATTTATTTGATAATGCCATTCTTTATAGGCATTTATGTTCTTAAAAAGAATCATGATTTGATATTCATATATGTATTATGAAATGATTGGATAGTGCTACCCTTTGTAAGAACTTATGATATTAATGTATATGTTAAGATTTCTTTCTAGTACCCAGGCATATGTTCAAGATTTGCTATTTAAGTATTCTATATATATTATTCATTCTGATTGTTCACATCTTACTGAGTTGAATGCTCACCACTCTTATGTGGATTTCAGGTTCTAGCTTAGCTCGAGAGAGAGTTAATCCTGAAAATAGAGCGTCTTGATTTCCTTCTCCACAAGAAGACTCTTTTATGTAATATTTTGGATAATAGTTGAATTATATATATGTATTCATGTCTATAAGAAGTATACTCTTAGAAGCTCCATAGATGTGTGTGATGTTGCTTATACTTTTGTTGCCATGGATGGCATTGTAGACTTTCCCTTGTACCATATTGATGTTAGAATTATCTTTTGATCGATAAGGAATAAGAGAAAATGTATTTGGCATGATGCTAGTATGTGTTGTATGTTTGATCCAAGTTAGCTAAGAGTTCTATGGGTGTACGGTGGCCTTATGCCTACCCTTGCCCTAGAACCATCACACCGGTGGTTTTTGGGTGCGACATAAGTGGTGTCAGAGCTATAGGTTTCTCAACCATAAGATAGATAGATAGATGTGTAAATTCCTTAGCATAAATGTCTAATTAAGATAACTATGAAGCATAGGATTCTATTTCGTCATGTTATATATTCTTTGGAATAAATCTATGTTAAACTTATTTTATGAGTCTAAAGTTACACTGTTTTCCTTATCAGTTCAGCAATGCCTACGAGACGTGGTCATGGATGAGGTAGAGGACATGGTAGAAGTCGTCCTAGGCGAGAATTGCCTTCTGATGAGGGTTTAGTGGGTAAAGTGGGAGGTAAGGAGGTTCCTCCAGATCTATAGGTAAAAGTAGTTGGTATGCCTCAACGATTGAATCAGTTGCAGAGAAATTATGAGGTTTTAGCTAAATTCATTATTCAGCAAAGAGAGCAACATATACCTCCAGTACCCGTAGTTTTAGTTGCTCCAGTGGTTCCTCCACCACCACTAGCGGTTGTGCCATTGGTTGAGAATGTTTCTTTTAAGCGGTTCTTGAAGCTCAAACTTTCTGAGTATAGAGGAGAGGTGGATTCTACAGAGTTTCTGGATGAGATTGAGGAAAAGGTCCAGATTTTGAGGATCTCAGACAGGAGAGACATAGAGTTTGTTGGCTATTTGATGAAAGTTGAAGCTAAAGACTAGTTCAGGAGGAGTATTCATGGTAATGTAGATCTTTCTTGGAATCAGTTCAAGGAAAGAGTTATCGAGAAGCTCATTCCAGAGAGTATAAGGGAGGCTAAAGCTGTTGAGTTTGAGAGATTGGTTTAGACTCTTGGTATGATTGTTTCAGAATATGCGAAGAAATTCAGCCAGTTAAGTAGATTCACTCCAGCTTTGGTTCCTATAAAGGCAGCACAAATTCAAAGGTTCCGTAGAGGACTCATAGCTCCGTTGTTTAAATTTCTAGCTACTCTTGAGTTTGACTCATACTCTAGGCTTGTGGATAAAGCTAGAGTGATTAAGAATAAAGAGTTGGAGGTTAGATCAAAAAGGGAAGAGAAAAAGAATGTGAAGATTGGGAGTTCCTCCAAACAGGTCAGTCAAATAAAGAGTATTGATGTTTCACCTCAATTTGCTCACCAGAGCGAATATAGAGGACTTTCAGAGAGATCTCAGCAGAGGAAAAATTCCTCTAGACCAACACTTCAGATGAGTTATGGTATTTCCAGTTCAACACCACCTAGGATTACTATTCCTCCTTGTCCTATGTGTAGTAAGCTTCACAAAGGAACTTGTCACTTTAGGACAGATGCATGCTATGGGTATGGACAACAGGGTCACTTGCTTAAGGATTGTCCACAACCTTCTTTTGGAGCTAGACCTCAGACTTCTCAGGCTTCAGTATAGATGGATAGGAGAGTTGTTGGTCAACATTCCGGCATAGGCCAAGGTATTTTGGTAGAGCTTCAGAGGGAGGTAGAAGTTCAGGTTAGACAGTTGGTCAGACTGCAATTCAGACACCTTCAGGCAGAGGTAAAGGGAGAGTATTTACTTTGACACAACAAGAGACATAGACTTCTAACATTGTCGTTACAAGTATTCTTCCAATCCAAGCTTTGAATGCGAGAGTGTTATTTGATTCAAGAGCTTTGCATTCTTTTGTTTTTGTAATACCCTAAAAATTCCTAACTCACATGCATGATTTAATTCTCATTATGTGGTTCAAAAGTCTTGAAATGATGGGAAATAATTTTAGAGACACAGTTAGAAAGCGAACTAGTTACTTTTCTGAAAATCGGCGGTGCCAAGAACACTGCAGAGAAATTAGCAGTCCAGTCAACAGAAGAATTTTTGAAGTTGACCTGGGGGTAAAAGATCAATATAATGCATGTGTAATTTTGGTAAAAAGAAAGAAGTGAAAATCATTTAGGAACACTGAAAAAGTAACCAATGGCAAAACCGTAAATAAATAGAAGTTTAAGGTGAATAGTAGAAATTGGTCCGTCAGAGTTACAGAATGACTCTAAAACCATTTTTATAAATAAGTATAAATTAAAATAAGCTTATTGATTCTTCACTTTGAATTTCAAATCCTGACAGAATTGACAGAATAAATTATAGAAGATTTTGGACTAAAAAGGTGATATATAAAAGTTGGAGGAGTTAGTTGTAATTTGCTAATATGATTTTTCTATTTATTTCACACTTAGGCAAAATTTGATAACTTCTTCTTCTTCTCCTCTTGGTGCCGAACCACTTCTCCCTCATTCTTCTTCAATTCTTCTTCATTTCTTCATCAAATTCCTTAGAAAAATTTATAGAAATCTTGAATACTAGCCTAGTTCTACCTATTACTACCATTAATTTTCAAGGAGGAGCAAAGGAAACTTAGGGAACTTTGGAGAAAGGATTCGGGTGGATCATCAAAGTTGAGGTAAGAAGTTGTTTTATTTGATTTAATGGTTTATTTGGATGTTATTTAGGTTGAATTAGATGGGTTTGGTGTTAGATTACATCAATTGATGCTAATTGATATAAATGTTCAATTTTCCTAACTAAATTGAAGTTGTAAGAAAGGTTGATGATTTAGTGTTAGATTTTGTTAATTGATGTTAGAATATATTAATTGGATGTGTATAGGTAACTAATTGATGGTTTGTTTGATGTAGAACTCAATTTGTGACAAAGGTGTGTTATATAGCTCATTTGGTGAATTAGATTGGAATTGAGCTCTTCAAAGCGATTTGGAAGTTTAGGTGAGTCTATTTTGCATCAAATAACATGCCTAACATCTTAGATTGATCATTGGAATTCATATGAGAAATTGTTGTTTTGGCCGAATTGAACTTCATTATTCATTGCCTTGAAATTGCTTGGTTTTTGCCTTAGTTTCCATAGCCAATTTGACCCCATTTAATGTTGTTTATTATTGTTTCTTTGATGCCTATACTATTGTTGATAATGTAGCTTGATGTTGGTTGAATTGGGCAAGTCAAATTTGCACCCTAACCTAACCTATTAGCTTACCATTGTATGCCAACCATGTGTTTATGAAAATGCCTAGTTCATTTGTCTTTGGCCTATTGTTTTGCATTCCATAGGCCTACCATTTGAATGCCATTGTCGCCAGCGACGTTGACATGCCAATTGGCCTACCGTTTTCCTTCGCCGAGCTAACTTTTATTCCAAGTCTTTGTTGAATACCATATCATGTATCATTGTTTATATGTAACCTTTTACATTGTAATGAACCCTAATGATAATTGATTGACTGATATTGGACTTATTGATATGGAGGATGCCATTTTTGCATAATGGTATCCATTGATATGTTGTTTCTTGATATCGATCCTTATGTGGCTTGACAGAGCTACCGACCCGATAAAGTAGTTGGAAAATACTGTCGGCGATATGCACATTGTATTACTGATGCCCTAGCTAGGAGGGGTTATGGTCCTGGCCATAAGACCTGATCAGTCTTATGCTCATTGAGATTGATATGCTACTGGAGACCTATATGTTCACATATGGTCCATACTGATTACTGGAGATTGTATGATTTCATACAGTCCATCCCTTTATCTGTCTTTCTATATAATACCGAGTCTGTACTTTATTCTTTGGCTATACTGTGACCTATTACAAATTTCGTATACTGTTATCTATTCTATTAATACCATTGCTCCAGTATTTACCTACTGTTTATTGTTGATACATATAGATTCACTGAGTATCTTATATACTCACCTTTTCATTGTTTAACCATTTCAGGAGAGGAGTAGGTTGTAGAATTCCGTCGTCTGTCATCTGAGGATTTCTGCTACAGTCATTTGATATATATTTTCTGTATTTCTGTATTTTGATGTTCATACTCTAGCTGCTCCATGGGGGTATGTATGGGTTAGTTAGTAAATAAACATGTATATATGTTTATGATGATATTATGAGTTATATGATGATATATGATATGATATATGGATTGTTACAACCAATTGCAGTAAATTACAGAATGAATTACAAAATAACAGAATGGATGATAACTAACTAAAATGGATAATATATTGTGGTTTATAGATTGTGCATGTGATATTGGGTTCTACGGGCGCCGGTCGCCATTAGCATCTCCCGTGCCTTAGGACTGTCGCGATCCGGAAACTGGTCGTGACAGTTTTGCCTTGTTTTGCTAAGAAGTTGAATATGCCATGTATATTGCTTGAGAATGCTTTGGTGGTATCTACTCCTTTCGAGGAAGAGATAGAGATTCAACACTTTTATCCATCATATATAGTTAGCGTAGATGGTAAAAGTTTAGAGTCATATTTGATTGTGTTGCGGGTGCTTGAGTTTGATGTGATTTTGGGCATGGATTGGTTGTTTAAGTTTTATGCATCCATAAATTGTCATGAGAAGAAGTTAGTATTTAAGCTACCTTCGAGTAAGGAATTTGAGTTTCAAGGAGAAAGGAGTGAAGTTCCCTATAATGTGATATTCACCATCGGGGTAAGGAGATTGATGAGGAAAGGCTGTCAAGGATATTTGGCATATTTTTGTGATACTTGCAAGGAAGTGAAAGTCTTAGAGCAGATTCCTGTTGTTAGTGAGTTTCTAGATGTATTTCCTGATGAGTTACCTGGGTTGCCATCGGATAGAGAAATTGAGTTCGGTATTGAGTTGCTTCCTAGCACTAGTCCAATTTCTATTCCTCCATATCGTATGACACCAGTAGAGTTAAGAGAATTGAAGACTCAGTTGCAAGATATGCTTGATAAAGGATTCATTTGACCCAGCAGTTCTCCTTAGGGTGCTCCTATAATCTTTGTGAAGAATAAGGATGGATCTATGAGACTGTGTATCTATTATAGGCAACTCAATAAGATCACCATTCATAATAAGTATTCTTTGCCAAGGATAGATGATTTGTTTGACCAACTGTAGGGTGTTAGTCATTTCTCCAAGATAGACTTGAGGTCTGGTTATCATCAGTTGAGGATTCAGAATGAAGATATGTCTAAGACTGCTTTCTGAATGAGATATGGTCACTAAAAGTTTCTAGTGTTGCCTTTTGGATTAACTAATGCGCTAGCCGCTTTCATGGATCTCATGAATAGGATCTTCAAGCCGTTTTTGAACAAGTTTGTCATAGTATTTATATATGACATTCTTGTGTATTCTCAAAGTGAGAAAGAGCATAAAGAACATCTTCGGATGGTATTGCAGATTTTAAGAGAGCATCAGTTGTTTGCTAAGCTTTCAAAGTGTGAGTTTTGGCTTTAGAATGTTTGTTTCCTTGGACATGTTGTGAGCAAGGATGGACTCAAGGTTGACCCAAGGAAAGTAAACGTCATTCTTAGTTAGCCTAGACCCACCAATATTTCAGAAGTTAGAAGTTTCTTTGGTTTGGCAAGCTACTATAAACGTTTTATTCAGGATTTCTCTAAGATTGCAGTTCCTTCGACTAAACTTACTCAAAAGCTAGTGAAATTCCAATGGATGGATGCATATGAAGGGAGTTTCCATAAGTTGAAAACTTGTCTCACCACAACACCTATGTTAGCTTTGCCATCAAGTGAAAGAGGTTATGCGATGTATTGTGATACTTCGAGAGTAGGCTTGGTTGTGTGCTTATGTAGCATGGTAGGGTAATAGCTTATGCTTCTAGACAATTAAGGAAACATGAGGTGAATTATACGACTCATGATCTTGAAATGGCTGCAATTGTTTTTGCATTAAAGATATGAAGACATATATGTATGGAGAGAAGTGTGAGATCTATACAGATCATCAGAGCTTGAAATATATCTTCCAGCAGAAATACCTAAATCTTAGGCAAAGGAGATGGATGGAGTTACTTAAAGACTATGATTGTGAGATTTTATACCATCCAGGAAAGGCGAATGTGGTAGCGGATGCTTTGAGCAGGAAGTTTTTGGGTAGCTTAGCCCATATTCAGGTGAGTAAGAGACCTTTGGTGAGTAAGGTGCAGAGTTTGCATGATGTGGGGATCAATTTTGACTTGTCAGATGCAGAAGTGCTTCTAGCATGTTTCCAAGTCAATCTAGTGCTTATTGATCGGATCAGAGAAGCACAAGATAGAGATCCTTAGTTTGTAAAGCTAAAAAGAGATGTGGAAATAAAGAAAGCTCTAGGTTTTGCTATGATAGATGGCATGTTAAGACTTGGCAGCAGAGTATATGTTCCAGCAATCGATGGTTTAAGAAATGTGATTCTTAAGGAAGCACATCATTCTAGCTATAGTGTTCATCCAAGTTCTACAAAGATGTACCACGACATTAACAGTTTTTATTGGTGGAGTGGGATGAATAAGGATGTGGCAGAGTTTGTGACAAGATGTTTGACTTGTCAGCAAGTTAAATTTTAACATCAGAAGCCTTCGAGTCTACTTCAATAGTTGCCACTACCAGAGTGGAAGTGGAAAATGATAACTATGGACTTTATTGTAGGGTTGCCACGGACTTCAAGTGGGCATGACTCGATTTGGGTAATTGTGGATAGATTGACCAAGTCAGCTCACTTATTTTCAGTTAAGACAACTTACACAGCTTCTCAGTATGCATAGATGTATATTGATGAGATAGTAAGACTCCATGGGATTCCAGTTTCTATTATCTCTGATAGAGGAGCTCAGTTCACATCGAGGTTTTAACAGAAGCTACAAGAGTCTTTGGGTACTCAACTTGATTTCAGCATAGCATTTTATCTCCAGACAGATGGGCAATCAGAGAGGACCATCCAAACTCTACAAGACTTGTTGAGAATGTGCATTCTAGACTTTGGAGATAATTGGGATAAGCATTTGCCTTTGATAGAATTTTTGATAGAATTTGCCTACAATAATAGCTACCATTCTACCATCAACATGGCTCCTTACAAGGCTTTGTATGGTAAAAAGTGTAGGTGTGAGGCCTCACCCGAGTACCTCCTCTCGCGGATCCAAGGGATCGAGGATGCTCTCATTTTTAGGGACGATTTCTCACGGATTGAGAGGCGACCTTAGCGCCCTTTTTTGAAAATAATTTTTGACATTTTGGAGTCGCCACCTTAAGTTATTTTTGTTAGGAAAATTTAAGGTAAGAACCTAATTTAACTCCAATTTTTATTCCAAAGGAAAAATAAGTGCACTAGTCTTTAAAACCAAAGAGGATTTGGGGACTAGGTTTTCGGTTGAACTTGGTTTCTAATTTTAACCTTGATTTAAAGCATTTTCATGAGTAGTTTAAAACATGAGATATATAAATGCATGAGCAGGTTAATGAACGGATGAATACTATAAAGTAGTTTTAGATAGCGGTAAGTAAATTATTACAATTTAGGAATCTCAAAATATGGGATATCGACTCTAGCCCTTATGGGTTCTAGGTAGATTGCACATTCCCCGAATAATACATTCAATAAAATATTTAATTAATAGAAAAGAGATTACTTTGACCATTTTGGATTTGAAGCCCATACGTAGCTTGCCTGCTTATCCCGTTGAATGGGAATCAAAACCCACGCAGTTCTCCCTTCTTGCGAATGAGGGTTAATTTTATGTCCAACTTATCATGTTTTGGACTCTTTATTTTGATGCTCTACCAAAATAAAGGAGATTTGCCTATTTTGATGCTCTATCAAAATAAAGGAGAGTTAGGACACAATACCTGCTCCTTTGCTTTTTGGGAAGGCGACGGTCAGATTGTCCTTCCGGATCGAAGCTCCACTTTGGATCGGTTGAAGCCCAGGAAGACGGTCGGATTGTCTTTTATCTGATAATTCAAAACAAGCAAATTAACAGAGTGATTTTATTAGAAATAATTTTGAGGCTCCAAACGCCCAGGATTTGGTCTTTCTTTAGCTCAAAGAGAACTAAAGAAAATGGGCTCTATATGCCCCAAATTGATTATTCTTTTAACTCAAAGAGAGTTAAAGAAATAAGAAGAAATTGGTGTATTAGAGAGAATAAAAGAAATCCGAGAAGGAAAATTTGACTTCAAGTGATTTCGGGGTGTCAAAATAATGAAGGGAGGGCTCTATTTATAGGCAAGGGGGTGCCACTGGAGGGGGGAGGGTGGTCCCGCCAAAGAAGGAGGGTGGCAGCCCATTTGGCTTCCGGCGGTACAGCCGGAAAGGGCTGCGATACCGCCCCCTAAGGAGGGCGGCACCGCCCTTCCCTGAGGGTGGCAGCCCAAGTTTGACTTAGATTCAACGTGTTTATGAATCTGTCCGAGTGCGGGCTTGGTTCCAGTGAGTGCCAGTCGGCATGGCACAAGTTCGAGGGGTGCGAAAAACCAGTGTTCACAGTAGGTCTACTTTGTGCTGGGATGAAGTGGGAGAGAAGCATGTTGAAGGGCTTAAATTGATTCAGTATATAACAGAAAAGGTTCCTATCATCAGAGAAAGATTAAAAACTGCTTTCAGTATACAACAGAAAAGGTTCCGATCCTAAGAGAAAAGATCTTCGTTTCATAGTTGGTGACTTAGTGTTTTTGAAAGTCTCACCTATGAAAGGAGTTCTAATATTTGGTAAGAAAGGCAAGCTATCTCCAAGGTACATTGGGTCATTTGAGGTGTTGGATAAAATTGGAGAAGTCTCTTACAGATTAGCCTTGCCATCTCACTCGGACAATGTGCATCCAGTCTTTCATGTTTTCATGCTTCGAAAATATGTTGCAGATCCTTCCCATATATTGCAAGCTCAAAAGGTAGAATTCCAACAAGACTTAACTTATGATGAGATTCTAGTAGCCATCGTTGATAGGATGATTAAGAAGCTAAGGAACAAAGAGATAACAATGGTTAGAGTCTTATGGAAGGACCAAGATATGGAAAAATGCACTTAGGAGAGTGAGTTGAACAGGCAAGCTAAATATCCCCACATATTTCAAGTTTAAGGTAAATTCTTTAAATTCGAGGATGAATTTTGTTAAGGAGGGGAGAATGTAACACCTGAGATTTATTTTGCTTGTATGTATTCTGAAATTCTTGTAATGATGTATATAAGATTTGTTATGGAATGTTTGTTTTGGAAGTGAGATTTATTTGTTTTTATTTCAATTTCAGAGTTTGTGTTTGTGCAGAATTTTGTGAATTATGTTCAAGGCTTTAAAGAAATTATTTAGGATATATTGTAGCCTCATGTGTCTAATTTAAGTGGGAGAAAGAATCGAGGCACTTAGACTTTTGTAACTCAAGATAGAGTTGGTTTAGCATGTGCTGCCGAAGTGATTTTTTTCCAACTTATGTCATGAACAGTAGCATGAACAGTGCATGTGAACAGTAGCATGAACAGTGCATGTGAACAGTAAAGTCGGGATTTTTGACAGTAGCTTTTCTTCAAAACTTTATTTTTTATTTCTTCATTCTTCTCTATTCTTTTCCATTTCCTATTCCTCTCAACCATAAGTTATTTTTCTTCATTTCTAAGGTTTTAATACTCCAATTAAGCCTTATTAATGTTAGAAAATACAAATTAAGTACTATAAGAGCATCAATTCAAGCCAAATTCTTCAAAATTTCTTTGGAAGAGAAAATAAGATAATTTTCTAAAATATTCTCTCTAACTTAAGTTAAGTTTTTTGTTAGTTAGAATAGTTATTTTTAAGTTGTGGGTGATCTTTTATGAGCATTAATGGCTAAAATTTATGGTTAGATTTAGTAGTTATGAGGATTTATGATTTTTGGATGAATAGTGATGTGAATAGTATATTTTCTCTATAACTATTATTCATCCTCTATTAATGATTAAATTAATGTTCGAATTTGTTTCTAGACTCTAAGAAGTTTAGAATTTATGGAGGATTATTTTAAATTATTATTTTGAGAAAATCCTAAATTTTTTAATTTTGGAGATTTTATTTAGGAGAAGAGAACTCAAGGAATTAAGCATGTTTTTTTTATTTGAGCAAGTGTTGAGCTTAGCTAGAAAGAGTTTTGGTGCTAAGAGGTAAGTGTGGATTTCGTTTCATGTGTATAATTCTCCATATGAGAATTTTTGCTTAATTATATTATATTCATACATATGTATATGTTATTTATGAGTTCAATTTATTGAAACCCTCCTTAAATAGAATCTTTGAATATTGATACCAAGTTCATCAATAAGCCTTTGTTATGCATAATATGATATGTAGGTTGAGAAGACCCTGCCTCTGAAGTCGGAACACCTCTCCGCATAGGACATTCTTTATAGAAATGACCCATCTGTCCACATCGATGACAAGCTCCTGCCCTATAACGGCAAACTCCAAAATGTGCTTTCCCACATGT